>JAQFZH010001416.1:0-21454 GCA_034695485.1 Entomobrya nivalis
ATTTCATAAATCCCTGCGGGAATGGATCTTTTCTTATCTTTGTGTTTATTCAGATGACCGGATATCTTGTTTTGAGGAACGTAGGCAAGTTCAAGGTCGGTATGTCGCCGAATAAAGGAAGCCATTTTTTCAGTGATACCTTCGTAGTAGGCTAAAACAGCACGTCTGTCAGGTTGAGAAATGAATGGGATATCTGGTTCGTTTGTATCGTCAGCTTTACGTTCTTTTCGTTCTTTACATTCAAGTTGTTTGTTCTTTTGAAACTTTATCCGTCGTTTTATAAAATTGATTGGATAACCATTTTGCTGGAGAATTGAAGTGGCAAAGTCGAGTTCATATTGAAGAGTAAATTGGTCACATAAAAACAATGCTCTAGTGACTTGACTATCCACCACTGAAACTTTGTGTGCTTTGGGATGGCTTGACGTAAAATGTAAGTATCTGTTAGTGTTTGTAGGTTTTCGGTAAACACAATGTCCAATTGTTGAATCAGGTTGACGGTAAATGAGAGTATCCAGGAACGGAAGTCCACTTCTCTGGTGACCCCATACATTATGATTATCCTTATAAAGATAGACTACAATAAATTTGTATTTGTCAAATTATTACATTTGGTATATTTAGCAACAACATTTATAAGCAAGTCACAAAATACATTAAATTGCAAACGACGCTCACATTTTATAGCATTGATGTCATTCATTATATTTTAGTACAAAATATAATCCTCGAATTATGAATCGATTTCGAATCAAAATGAAATTATTAACTTCTTTACACTGTCCACTTACATATATATATCCTAAAGATCATACTTTATATGATAGAATTTTTTTCCTAAATCGTGAATAATATTCAATGCATGAAATGGGATAAAGGAGATGTTATCTAGGCAAATAAAAAGAGAGTACAAAATTCAATTTGTAAGCCTCCTTCCTGTCCAGGCGTTTGTAGCAAATTATGAGCAGCAGGTGGACAACAACAATAAATTATGTAATATGATGTGTTATCGGTTATATGTTTGCTCAATGCTGTTTTAAGGAAGCATACAGTTGTTTTTAAAGTTTAAAACTCATTTACATAGTTAAAGTTAAATGTGACCCTGCTAGGAATCCTACTGCAATGTAACAATAATAAGAAAGGGTGCGAAACTTGGTCTTAGAAGAATGCCGACTTCCAGAGGGATAAAGTCGCTTGTGGTAGAATTGACTGAAGTTTGTATTTTCGTTAAATACGATTTTTATTCATGCACTTGAAACTTATCAAAATTTAGAAAAAAGTTGGCTAATCGTCGAGCGCAATTTTTATTACTCTTGGCCAGACGTGGTATGCGTATTTTTGTAATTTGGCCAATTGACATGTCTGAAAATAATTTATTTGGTCAAATGTCGTGCTTCAAGTTGATTTTTCTCAAAAAAATTCAAACTTAGTGCACCGTCGTTTTGGCGAAACGTCGGAAAATCCATTTATGCACACATACATAGGAGCGTCGATATGTTTTAAGGCATTTTTAATGGCTATTCCAAAATAACCTTTATCCACAATTGTTTTAGGCAGTTCTTTGTTGCTGGGCTTTTTAGTTCGAAAGCTGCTTTCGAATAGTATGTTTTTTCGTATAAGCTTAATTTGCCGTCAAAAATCGTACATATACACATAATATAAGTGTGTATATGTTATAAGGATTTGTAGCTGGTATTTCCAAAATAACTTGTATAATATTTAGGGGTACTATTTTGTTGCGCGGCTTATTTTCTTTTGAGAACTATATACATTTTTTAATCAAGAATAATATTTATGCAGCGCATTTGATTTCAATTTGATTTTTTTACTTGCTATCATATTCACTTAATGTCGATTTTGTATAAAATCGGTACAGTGTTTAGTTCCAGCAAATTCGGCCAACAAATTTCCATAGTCTTCCCTTATAAAAGCTGTCATCCAGGAAATAATGGGAATGGTTCCATTGATTTCCATTGGAGGTTCTCATAAACTTTTGCAGGATCCAGAATTGCACAGCTACAAATTGTCTAAAGATTTATTAATTATACCAAGCATTTATCACTACAATTGCAACAAAGCTGTGTGTTCTGAAGTGTTCCGGCCACAGTGTTTTTTGAATTGTTTAGGTAACCAACTTAAGGGCCAAGTGTTTCCTTTTCATCCCGGTGAAAGACTATGTTTTGGAGAGTCTTTAGCCAAATTTATATCCTGTTTATATATGTGACAAGAATTTTTCAGCTTTTTATTTTATATACCGACAAGTCATTTAAAAAAAAGAAGAATACTACAGACCGGATATCGGCTTCCTACTACTACCATTACCGCTTGATTCAATTACCATTTCCAGCTGAGATCAAAAAAGGTTGTTTTGTAGAAATATGTAGAAAAGTCGTCTGGGTTTAGCAGGATGAAAGTTACTCTCAATTAATTCAATATATATTTTTACTGAATTGTTATTAGCCATTAGTATCAAGCAAATTTTTGTAACACATATGCATTTAAAAACAATTATCTCAATGATTTTTATTTTGTGTTGAAATCACGGTCAAAAGGTGCTTAGACGTCATTAACCTTAATTCTTGTTCTGCACTTGATACTCGCTTGGTTTGTAAATAAAATATTGGAATAAAACAATTGAATGAGAATACATTCACTCATTCTTTGATGCAATGATACATGTACCGAACATATATTATTACCATTATAACAAGGATGTTTCGACCACCGAAGCTTTTTAGATGATCAAGGTGAAAAGGTTGGGGCCCACGTCATTCAATTTTATCAGGAAGCTTTTACAAAGACAATGTGTAGGGGAGACTTTAGCCAGAGATATCTTGTTTGTTTAAATCGCAAGAATTTTCCAGATTTTATATGTCTACCAGGATAGAAGTGTAATACCAAAGGATTACTACAAACCAGATATCGGCTTCTTTCGTTTTTCTCCATTACTTGGGTTTGTTATCCAAGGAAGGGCAGAATATCTTGTAAAAATGACATATTATGTGAAAAACGCGTTTGAAATTTGATATACTTCCAGCTCAATAAAATACAAATCAATTGCTCTAATAGTTATAATGTGCTGACTTATTATTATAAAATATATTCGTAAATAAGCAAAAGTAAATCAATCAATAATTTAAATTCTGTTTCAAACCACGATTATTATTGCCAATTAAGTTTGTGACCATTGTAACTTTGTTTAAAGTTTCGAATCCTTTAAAAACTCTCATATGAAGTTATGCAAGATTGAATGTTTATTGGTTGACACTTTATTTTAGTGATACGTTTCCCATTTTGACGAACTTCTTTTGTAAAAAAAATTTTAAAAATCTTTTTCTTTTTATTTTCAATGAACTATTCGAGAACTACGGTTATTATAAACATTTGTCCTTCCATATGATGAATTAAAACCTTATTCAGGGAAAATTAAAATGAAAAATCGTTTCATATCATGCAGTAGTAATGTTTTACAATGAAGCATACTTGCACAATTCTTACATATATTGTACAAAAAATTCCTAAACAAATAACTGCTTAAATATTTCGACGAATGAAGATCTTTTTGTTCATGATCCAAAACCTGTTTTTCCAATCTTGAGTTCAATAACCTATCCGAATACAAAGTAATACGTAAGGTAGATAACAAGAATACATTGAAAGGACATAAGTTGGTGCACATTTCAACATTGCAAAACCAAAAAAAAATGCAAGAGAATCTTAGTTCACTTATTTCTCCAAGATCTGCTCGTGCTGTCTTTGGGTTTCATCAATTTAAGACTTTACAAACAAGAAACAAGATCAAAAGTCCAGTTTCACTTTAACGTTGAAAGTGAACACACGCACATAATATAGATTCCAAAAACTGGTATAATAATACCAGAGTAGATTTCTTGAGTAAATTGATACTAAAATGTATTGCTTTTTACTGCTTCCTATTCTTACCATAAGCCTTTGGTTTATTTATCAATGGAAAAGAAACCAATACAGTCTTCCATCTGGCCCTCGTGGTTTACCTATTATTGGAAATATTCATCAGTTAAATGTGAAAAATCCCTTCGAAAAATTAAGCAAGTGGGCAGACGCCTACGGGAAAATTTACTCTATCAACCTTTGTAGCAAACAGGCCGTTGTTATCAACGACCCAAAGCTAATGAGGGATATCTTTAATACATTCTCATCAACGGGAAAATTTAGTACTGACACTCTTCTTGAAATATCTCAGGGTCCATACGGCGTTTTGAATTCCGAAGGAGAAACCTGGTCCGAACAAAGGACGTTTTGTATGAAAAAGCTGAAAGAATTTGGTTTTGGCAACAAACGAATGGAAACCCTAATTTTGTCGGAAGCGGACGAAGTATGCAACTGGATCACAACAACACACAAGAAATCGAATGGGGCTTTGCTCTCTATCCAACATATTTTTATGCAGTCAGTTATAAACACACTGTGGACAATGGTTAGTGGTACGCGAATAACGTTGGGAGACTCCAAAATCACTCAGCTCCTCGAAACGTGGTCAGTTACAATGCAACGCACAATGAGAACTGGCCTGTCATTTCTCCCTTGGTTGAAATACGTCGCACCAGAGTTATCCGGATATTCAGCATACAGGAGTGCGTGTCTGGACATAATAAATTATATTAAGGAAGAATTCATGGATCACAAGACAAGTTTCATTTCAGGAGCTCAGAGAGATCTTATAGATGCATATATTGAGGAATCGGACAGTGACCCTATGAAATGGAAGCATTCTATTGCTACAGTTGTTGAACTTTTTATGGCCGGGTCTGAGTCGACTGGATCAGTACTTACATGGTTACTTTACTACCTCTCTGTAAATTTCGATATTCAGCTGAAACTTCAAGAAGAAATTGACATGGTGATTGGTGAAAATGAAAAAGTTTCCTTAGATCACAAATCCAGAATGCCTTACATTGAAGCCGTCATACTGGAAGCGATGAGATTGTCTTCTTTCGCTCCACTTGGATCTTTGCATCAATTATTGGATGATCTTGAAATTGCTGGCTATCAATTTCCAAAGGGATTAATTCTTATACCCAACATATATCATTGTCATTATAATAAAGATGTGTGGACCGATCCACACGATTTCCGACCACAAAGGTTTTTCGATGATCAGGATGCAGAACTTAAGGATCAAGTGATTCCCTTCCAACAAGGCAAACGACAATGTGTTGGAGAGCCTTTAGCCAAAGATATACTGTTTATCTATGTCACTCGAATTTTTCAACTTTTTAATGTTTATCCGGATAAAAATGTGAAAAGAGAAGAGTACTACAAACCGGATATCGGCTTTTTACTATTACCACCATCGCTTGGCTTGCATATCAAACCGAGGACCAAATAGCTTGTTTTGTAGAAATACTGGAGTGAAAAGTTATGCAATCTTGGCTAGATGAAAGTGTACTCTTAATTAATACATTAATTATTTTCACCAAAAACTGTTATTATCAAGCAATTAAAACAATATATGTGCATTTTGAACAAAAAATTACTTAATCATTTACTCTGTTGAAATCAAGGTAAAACGATACTTACGCATAATTAAAAGTATGTCTGTTTTCGCATTTACCATTGGTATTCGATTCGTTTACTTAAAGCTGAACATATTGAGTTATTTGTCATATAGCCCATGTCATAGGTTATAAAACCCTTGTATTGCATTATAGTGATTCAATTTTTTCTTCAGTCTGTGATTAACGCAGTATGGACAGTGGTGACTACTTGACTCAATTTGGTATCACGCAAAAAACTGCTTAAATATTTGGACGAAGTAGCTTCCATTTGTTTATGATCCAAAACCTGTTTTTTTGCTATCTTGAGTTGAATAACCTATCCGAATACATACCGTAATACTTAAGTTGGAGAACAAGAATCCATTGAAAGTAAATAAAAAGGTAAACCTTTGGTAAAAAGGTGCCAGAAATTATACAAAAAAATCATGTAAACAGTAAAGCCGGCTGCGCCGGCAAATGATCATTTGTTCAGTTTAACGTCATTTTGTCAAAAAATTAAACATTTGTCATTTATTTAATTAGCCATATTTCAAAAACTATTGAGTTTTGGACTATGGTTTCTTGACAAAGTTAGATCCCAATACTGTAATCTATCGATTTGTACAATAAAAAATTGCCCATTTAAAATGCATGTAACCGTAAATTTACCGTTACTCGAAAACCGTTTGACCGATTTGGTCCAAAATCAAAAGGCTCCGTCCCATTGGCCATATAAATGTGCATACCAAGTTTCATGTAAATCGGTTGAACCATTTGGAAGATATCGTGGATACAGACAGACAGACCGATAGACAGACTACTTCTCCCATATCATCCATCGATCTTATAAAGTACCATTCTGACAATTAATAAAAGGGTTTAAACATTTCAACGGGTGGGTATTGCAAAGCCAATATACGATTTAAAATAAAATCTTAGTTCAAACTTTTCTACTGGATAAAATCATTTAACAAAAATCATGTGCCAAAACATGAATTTAACATTTACAAACACGAAACGTTCATCGAAAGTTCATTGTCTGTTTATCCTTTGAAGTGAACACATGTACATAAAAAACCCTAAAAAAAACTGGTAAAATAATACAGAGGTAGATTTCTTTAGTAAAAAGATACTAAAATGTATTACTTTTTACTACTGCCAATTCTTGCCATAAGCCTTTCGTATGTTTATCAACGAAAACGCAGCAAGTACAAACTACCGTCTGGTCCATCTGGTTTACCTATTATTGGAAATATTCATCAGTTAATTGTGAAAAATCCGTTTGTCAAATTAAGCAAGTGGGCGGACAAATACGGAAAAATATACACCATCAACCTGTGTAGCAAACAAGCCGTTGTTCTTAACGACCCAAAGTTAATGAGGGATATCCTTAATACATTTGAATCAACGGGTAAATTTAATACCGATACGGTTCTTGAGTTATCCCAGGGTCCATACGGCGTTATGAATACCGAAGGAGAAACATGGTCCGAACATAGAAGTTTTTGTATGAAGAAACTGAAAGAATTTGGCTTTGGAAACAAACGGATGGAAACACTAATTCTGTCGGAAGCGGACGAAGTATGCAACTGGATCACAACCACAAACAAGAAAACGAATGGGGAATTGCTCTTCATGAAACATATTTTTATGCAGTCAGTTATAAACACCCTTTGGACAATGGTTAGTGGTACGAGAATCACGTTGGGAGACTCCAAAATCACTCAACTCTTGGAAACGTGGTCAGCAACAATGCAGCGTACGATGAGAACAGGCCTGTCATTTCTTCCTTGGTTGAAACACGTCGCCCCAGAGTTATCTGGCTATAAGGCATATAACAACGCATGTGTGGACATACTGAAGCACATTGAGAAAGAATTCATAGACCACAAACAAACATTTATAACTGGAGCTCAGAGAGATCTTATAGATGCATACATTGAGGAATCGGGCAATGACCCAGTGAAATGGAGGCATTCTGTTGCTACAGTTGTTGAACTTTTTATAGCCGGCACTGAGTCTACCGGATCACTACTTACATGGTTACTCAGCTACCTGTCTGTAAATTCTGATATTCAGGTGAAACTTCAGGAAGAAATCGACAGAGTTGTTGGTAAAAATAAAGAAGTTTCATTAGACCATAAATCTAGTATGCCATATATTGAAGCTGTTATCCTGGAAACGATGAGACTATCTTCTTTGGCTCCTATTGGCACTTTACATCAATTACTGGACGATCTTGAAATTGTTGGCTACAAATTTCCAAAAGGATTAATACTTATACCGAACATATATCATTGTCTTTGTGATGAAATCGTGTGGACTGATCCAACTGTTTTCAGACCACAGAGGTTTTTGGAAAAAGAAGGAAGCAAACTTAAAGATCACGTGATTCCTTTCCAGCAGGGGAAACGACAATGTGTTGGTGAGCCTTTGGCTAAAGATATGCTGTTTATCTATGTGACACGAATTTTTCAGATGTTTAATGTTTATCCGGATAAAAGTGCAAAGCCAGAGGATTACTACAAACCTGATATTGGCTACCTACTTTTACCACCATCACTTGGTTTGTTTATCAAATCGAGAGCAAAGTAGTTTGTGGAAATTGTTAGCCCTTTAGATTGATTATGAAAGCACATGTCATGTTTAAACAGATTTGATATAAATATCACATTGAGTTATATTGATGGTTACTTTGTTGAAAATAAATTCTACGTTTTTTTCAAATCACAAATGATAGTAACACGTTTACACGCTACGTTTTTCTGTGGTTTTTTAGTGAAATCATGCATTCAAATACTAGAGCATACCGTTTGGTATCGTAAGTTCACTCATTATTTATACACATGTCATACTTTGGTCTCACAGAAAAATCCAACTTATTGCCGTGATTGGGAGGTTAGTGACTTCATTCAAGCTATGGTATTAATGAGAAGAACAAGTAAATATCTTCACATTAATTTTTAAATGAAGATGTATGGAAATTTGAAAACCATATAAAATTTGGTTACTTTATTAAATATACACGTTTAAATATTTCTAATATTTCCATTTAAATGTTTTGTCAAGCAGCTATTGAATTAGTTTTATTTCATTTTTGTGTCTGTTTTTTATTATGGAACTTATCATTGTTAGCAGTCCTGTAAAATCAGCACCCAAATAACATATTTTCCAATGCTTAATGCTTAAAAAATAAACATTACCTGTTCATTGTAACGAATGACAAAACGAAATTAGTAAACAATGAAAAAGCAACAGATTCCTGTTAAGACTGCCATTTTACAAAACATATTTTTAGGTATGTACTAGAATGTAATTTAAATAAAGATTATCTTTACCATATTTTTATTTCGTTTTTTTTAAATCTTGAGTGCAAATCGTGCTTTGTATATTTAGGTTGAATACCCTATCAAATTTCTTTCGAGTTAAACTGGAAATTAATTGTGAACGGGTATGCATATTCGCATTAAATTACATAACAAATGTTGATACCAAAAACTCTACGACAAATTTATGTTGCATTTTCATCATACACAAAAAGCGAAGAATATTTGTAGTGCAATAACTTGTTAATCACAAGGCTACGAATAGTGTAGTTTTTCCAGAATCTTGTTCGTACATACTTCACCTGACAAAAAGTCAAATTTACAAAACAGATGGATAAGCTCATTTGTTCGTCATTTGAAAAACTTGCCCACATACTTCTCTTGTAAAATCATAACATTTTTATAAACGTAAAAATAAATTGTTCAATTATTAAAGTTAGGCCTTGTTGTTAATCGAATACCCTAACACATAAATCAAATGTATTTCCTTACACTTTAATACTGGACAGTACAAATTTTTAAAAAATCAGACAGAATAAATATATAATATGCACATATGCACAAATAAATACTTGAACATAAAATTGTATGCAAAAATGTTTTGTAATAATATTATTTGTATCTATCTATGTTTGCGAACCAAACCTGTTTTTGTAATCGTGAGATCGATAACGTGGTTGAACTTCGATTACATTGACAAAACATGCAAATAAATATCGACATTACACAGCTCTTGTATGATCAAGAGTTATATAACAATTTGGATTTTTCTCCAAAATGAATTTGTTAGCAAACATGTTAGCATAATATCAAGAATTAATCCATCTGAAAGAAGATACAAAACCAGAGCTTCATTTACAAAATAAAGGTTGAAGTAATAACACGTAATTGTAATAACAGTCATTTTAAAATATAAAATTATTTTTGCACCAAAATCGATACATTCTTGGCAAAATGTATTTTCTGATATTAGTTTCAATAATTGCCATAAGTTTTTGGTATGTTTATCTACGAAAACGAAACCAGTACATACTTCCATCTGGTCCATCTGGTTTACCTATCATTGGAAATATTCATCAGTTAATTGTGAAAAATCCCTTTGAAAAATTAAGTCAGTGGGCTGACACCTACGGAAAAATTTACACTATCAATCTTTGCACCAAACAGGCCGTTGTTATCAACGACCCAAAACTAATGCGGGATATCCTTAATACTTTCCCATCAACAGGAAAATATAATACTGACACTCTTCTTGAAATAGCACAGGGTCCATACGGCGTTTTGAATTCTGAAGGTGAAACATGGTCCGAACAAAGAACGTTTTGTATGAAAAAGCTAAAAGAATTTGGATTTGGCAATAAACGAATGGAAACTCTTATTTTGTCCGAGGCCCAAGAAGTGTGTAACTGGATAGCAAACGCAAACACGAAGACTAATGGCAAGTCACTGATCATGCTGCCAATTTTTGTGCAGTCAGTAGTAAACACAATGTGGACAATGGTGTCAAGTACGAGAATTACTTTGGGTGATTCCAAAATCACTGAACTTTCGGAAACGTTTACAGGGACATTTCAACACACAATGAGAACAGGTCTGACATTTCTTCCCTGGTTGAAATACATAGCCCCAGATTTATCTGGATACACTGCATATCACAAAGCAGCTGTAGACGTTCTACGATATATTGAAAAAGAATTCATGGATCACAAGCAAACGTTTATTCCAGGAGCTCAGAGAGATCTTATCGATGCCTACATTGAAGAATCGGGTGATGATTCACTAAAATGGAAGAATTCTGTTGCTACGGTTATTGAACTTTTTGTGGCAGGTTCCGAGTCAACCGGGTCAGTACTTACATGGTTACTGTACTACCTTTCCGTGAATTCAGATGTTCAGATGAAACTTCAAGATGAAATCGACATGGTTGTTGGTGAAAACGAAAAAGTTTCCTTGGACCACAAATCCAGAATGCCTTACACTGAAGCCGTCATTCTAGAAACGATGAGATTGTCTTCTTTTGCTCCCATTGGCTCATTGCATCAATTAATGGATGATCTTGAAATTGCTGGCTATAAATTCCCAAAAGGATTAATACTTATACCGAACATATACCATTGTCATTATAATAAAGATGTGTGGAACGATCCAACCGTTTTTCGACCTCAACGATTTTTGGACAATGAAGGTGAAAAGCTTAAAGATCACTTGATTCCATTTCAGCAGGGAAAACGACAATGTGTTGGAGAGCCTTTAGCCAGAGATATCCTGTTTATTTATGTGACACGAATTTTTCAGCTTTTCAATGTTTATCCGGATAAGAGTGTAAAAATAGAAGAATACTACAAACCGGATATCGGTTTCTTACTACTACCATTATCGCTTGGTTTGCATATCCAACCACGAGCAAAATAGGTTGTTTCGGAAAAATATGGTATGAATAGTTATCCAGTTTTAGCTGAATGAAGTGTTGCTATTAATGAATCCAGCAATTATTTTACTTTAAGCTGTGTTCTTAGTATCAAGCAAATTTTTGAAAATTTCTTTACCAAATATAGAACATATTGTTGCATAAAAATATTTAAAGGCAATCTGTATCATGTACACATAAACATTTGTCATTGATAATAAATAATAGGTAATGTTTGAACAGTAAACGACCATTTGTATGGGAAAAACGTAAACTATTTATTGTATATTTTTTTGTTAGTCAAATTGTTTGTATTCTCATGCACTATTAAAAACTTGAGCGTATTAGCAAAGTAAATATAAAATACATCATCATATTGTGACTACGAGAGTATCACATGTTATAATCCTTCAGGTACTTGTTGTTTGGTATTCAAAAAATTCATTGGTTTTTTTCCATCTTGAAAGAAAATCCAGTTTTTTAAATGTAAATTCAATCACTTGTCATACTGCTTTACGATTAAATTGAAAACAACATATAACAAGTTGCCCATATCCATATTGTAATGGCTAACAAACTTGTAAAATTTCCACAGGAGAATAATAATAACAAGAAGCTAAGTAGCACTCCAACGTGTACTTCTCAAGGCCACTGATGTTGCACAGCTTTGTCATAACATTAGTCGTCTCAGAGAACTGCTCATTTACAGTAAAAAGTTTTACAAGTAGACACACGTTTTTATTTCTGCCAAAAATGTATTTTCTTTTATTACTCGGGGTAATTGTTATAGGTAACTGGTATGTGTATAAAAGAAAACGAAACCAGTACTGATTACCAACCGGTCCACCTGGTTTATTTATCATTGGGAATGTTCATCAGTTAATTGTGAAAGATCCATTTGCCAAATTAAGTGAGTGGGCATCCAAGTACAAAAAAATGTACACTGTGGACCTCTGCACCAAAAAAGCCGTTGTTATAAACGACCCAAAGCTCATGCGGGAAATCTTGAACAATTTTTCAGCAACAGGCAAATTTCAAACTGAATCATCACTTCAAGGTCCATACGGTGTGTTAAACACAGAGGGAGAAGAATGTTCCGAACAAAGAACGTTTTGTGTGAAAAAGTTGAAAGAGTTTGGCTTCGGCAATAAACGAATGGAAACCCTTATTCTCTCAGAGGCAAACGAAGTATACAACTGGGTTACAAAAGAAAATGAGAAAATAATGGGAAGCCACTAACCATGCTTCCAATTGTTCTTCAGTCGGTGATCAACACAGTATGGACAATAGTGGCTGGTACAAGAATTACTTTGGGAGACTCTAAAATCGCACAACTATTGGAAACGTGGTCAACAACATTCCAACACACAAGGAGAACAGGCCTATTATTTCTGTCTTGGTTAAAATGCATCGCACCAGAATTATCCGGTAATAAGGCATATAACAAGGCTTGTCTGGATGTACTTAATTATATTGAGCAAGAATTTATTGACCATAAGAAAACCTTTTCAGAGGGAGCTCACAGAGATTTGGTGGATGCATATATTGAGGAATCGGGTAAAGATTCTTTAAAATGGAAACATGCTATTGCTACTGGGGTTGAACTTCTTATAGCAGCGGCTGAAACGACAGGATCCACACTTACATGGCCATGGCTATTGTGCTACCTGTCTGTAAATACAGAAGTTCAGTGGAAGCTTCAAGAAGAAATCGACACGATTGTTGGGGAATAACAAGACATTTCTCTAGACCACAAATCCAGAATGCCTTACACTGAAGCTGTTATTCTGGAGACAATGAGACTGTCTTCATTGCTTCCGGTTGGGGCCATGCATCGACTTTTGGAGGATCTGGAAATTGATGGTTATAAGTTTCCAAAAGGATTGATACTTATTCCGAACATATATCATTGTCATTTTAACAAGAATGTGTGGACTGACCCAGAAGTTTGCCGACCACAGCGGCTTCTGGATAAGCAAGGTGATAAGCTGAAGGGTCACGTGATTCCATTTCAACAGGGAAAAAGACAGTGTGTTGAGGAACCTTTAGCTAGAGATATGTTATTTGTTTATGTCGCAAGAATCTTTCAACTTTTTAATGTTTATCCAGATGAAAGTGTAAAATCAGAGGATTACTACAAACCAGATATCGGCTTTTTTCGTTCTCCTCCATCACTTGGTTTGGTTTTCAAACCGAGAGCGAAATAGTTCATAAAAATTACTAATTGTGTAGAAATCAAGTTTAAATTATGGTTTTTTCTCTGAGGAATAATATACAATTCAATGGCTGTAATAGTTCTAATGACCCACAGTTTTGATTGTTAAATATATTCGTAAATAAACTAAAGTTAAAATTTTCTTGCAATGAACTCTTATTATCAATGCTATTTACGTTTTTGACTATTCAAATAATGTCAGCATATTAATTGATTTAAACATCGTTTTTGTGACAATTTTTCTATCATACCGCAATTCCACTGGTAAAAAATAAATTTAAATTTTTCATTTTGATCGAAATAAATTATTCTAGAACTGATGAAAAATATTTTTGTTTTGTCACGACTGGATGTATTCATATTTTTACAATGTAGCATACTTTTTCTATTAAATGGTTAGACAGATATTGTGCAAAGTTGCATACAAAAATACCTAATTTGACAATTTTTCACATTTTGTAAAGATGCCAAACCTGTTTCACAATCCTAAGTTGAACGACCTGTCCGAATGCCCATCCTAATTCTTAAGCTGTAGATTCAGAACATATTGAAAATACATAACAAGATTTCACATCTCAACCATATAAAACCAAACTGAATATTTGTAAAAAAAATCTCAGTTCAAGTTTTTTTTATAGAAAGATAAGAACATTCAAAGAAAACCAATCTCACTCTTATTTATTCATCCATAACGTAGTCGTTCTGTCATTTGATTTAAAAATTTTACGAATTTACACAGAAAAGTAAAATAACGTTCATTTTTCATAAAAGGTTTGAAGTGACCACACGTACATAAAGTGCATCTGAAAGATTTTGTGTCAAAAAAAAGTTTTTTTTTAGTAAATTCTATACTAAAATGTTATACTTTATATTGCTTCCAATATTTGCGATAAGCTTTTGGTACGCTTATCTACGAAAAAGAAAACTGTACATATTACCACCTGGTCCAAGTGGTTTACCCATTCTTGGAAATATTCATCAGTTAATTGTGAAAAATCCATTTGCCAAATTAAGTGAGTGGGCGGACAAGTATGGAAAAATTTACACCATCAATCTTTGCACCAAACAAGCTGTGGTTATCAATGACCCAAAACTCATGCGTGACATCCTCAACACATTTGCATCAACAGGAAAATTTCAAAATGAGTCATCCCTTCTAATATCTCAAGGTCGCTACGGCGTCTTAAATTCAGACGGAGAAATATGGTCCGAACAACGAACGTTTTGTATGAAGAAACTGAAAGAATTTGGTTTTGGAAATAAACGAATGGAAACCCTAATTCTCTCAGAAGCGGAAGAAGTATGCAACTGGATCACAACCACAAACAAGGAAACTAATGGCAATTTGCTCTTTATGCGACAGATTTTTATGCAATCAGTTATAAATACCATGTGGACAATGGTTAGTAGTACGAGAATTACTTTGGGAGACTCCAAAATCACTCAGTTATTGGAAACGTGGTCCGAGAATTTGCAACGTACAACGAGAACAGGTCTGACATTTCTCCCTTGGTTGAAATACGTCGCACCAGAGTATTCTGGCTACACGGCTTATAACAATTCATGTCTGGACATAGTGAAACACATTGAGAATGAATTCATGGAGCACAGGAAAACCTTCATTTGTGGAGCTCAGAGAGATCTTATCGATGCATATATTGAAGAATCGGGCGATAACCCAATGAAATGGAGACATGCTATTGCTACAGTTGTAGAGCTGTTCGTAGCAGGATCCGAATCCACTGGGGCAGTACTTACATGGTTGCTAGGATACCTCTCTATTAATCCAGAGATTCAGAGAAAACTACAAGAGGAAATCGACACGGTTGTTGGGGAAAATGAAGAAGTTTCCTTAGACCATAAATCAAAAATGCCGTATACTGAAGCCGTCATACTGGAAACGTTGAGACTCTCTTCTTTGACTCCCATTGGCTCTTTACATCAACTTTTGGATGACGTTGAAATCCATAACTACAAATTTCCAAAAGGATTAATACTTATACCGAACATATATCATTGTCTTCATAATAAAAAGGTATGGACTGATCGGGACGTTTTTCGACCACAGAGGTTTTTGGACAAAGATGGAAGCAAACTTAAAGACCACATGATTGTATTTCAGCAAGGGAAACGACAGTGTGTTGGAGAGCCTTTAGCCAAAGATATCCTGTTTATCTATGCTACTAGAATCTTTCAGATTTTTGATGTTAGTGCAGACAGTTGTGTAAAGCCAGAGGATTACTACAAACCTGATATTGGCTTCATACTTTTACCTCCATCACTTGGTGTGCTTATCAAGCCGAGGGCAAAGTAGTTTTTAATGGTTTTTTAGAACTAAAAAAATATATATATATACCCCTTCATTTTTTGAGAAGCAAATTTGTCACAACAAAATCTATTAATTTTATAACTTGAATCTTTAATAATAAGGATTTTTTTAAACTGATTTGTTGCCATATTGTACATATGCATCTGAAAATTTTCATTACCTTAAAGCAACGTACCAAAATACTTTATTAGCTTTATGTACGATTTAAAGTAATTTTCGCAAATGTGGTGTAAAAAATTACTTTAAATGTGTCACGTTAAATCAGATTTTGTGATTAATTATCAATATTGAATATTTTGTTTCATTCCCAAGGTCAAAAATATTTATAAATTTATCAAATTGAAATAAATTCTTCAAAATATATTTGATACCCAGCAGTTAAGATTGTTTTAATTCGCACCCAAAAAACGATCAGTGTAGTTTATTTTACAATTTACTTAACTTTAAAATTTGTTAGTAGATTTAAAACAAAAAAATATTAAGCTAATATATAACAATACCATATTGCTTGAAAATAGAAACAAAAATATTACCAATGCCTTTACCGCATCAAATTTTTAGTCTTATAAATTAAACTGGCTATAAATAAGTGTATTGGTAACAATAAGAGTAAATGCCAACAATTTTTGTTCTTCGTTTGAGTACAAGTGTACAAAATCAAAGGATGACGAAGCAGCATACCAAATTTTATTACACCTTAACGCAACCATAATCAAAGTAAATATGGTATTGTTATAATACACGCGTGGCAATAAACACGACAATAATATCATCCCAGCTATAATACTAAAATAATTTATCAATAAAGTTTCTCTTTTGATATTAACAACTTGGCATTGAGTTCCTTGTTTCTATGTGCTTTGTTTAAGCTAAGCTTAGCAACAGCAGTATAAATCCAGTATTCACCTTTTTCACACTCTACCCCATTCTACAGCTGTTCATTCAAACATCCTTTTATTACCCAAAAGCACCAGAAACACAATAACAAACTAAGCACAATATTTTATCGTGGAAAATAAATTAAAACTAATAATTAGTTAAGATAGCAATCTTAGCTGTTGGTATTACTAAAGTTTTGGTTACGTGACGTGGTGGTGTTGGTGGTGTGGAGCAAAAATAAAAAATAATTAAAAATGCAGAACGTCAAAATAAAAACTTCGGATGGCAGAGAATTTGTTTTAACAACTGAGGTGGCTTATCTTTCGGGGAAAATTAAGGAAGTTTGTAGACAACAGGGATTGGATGAAACAGTGCACTTATCGGACGTCAATGAAATTATGTTCGAGAAGGCAATAGTTTGGATGGAACATTACAAAGTGAGTAAATAAAAAAAGAACAAGTAGTGACCATTCAATTTATTTATTTGTTAGTCACTACTCGTTTTTTATAAAGATTCATTAGTTGCTTTATTATAAATGATGGTTATTTTTACAATTTGTTTAATAGGATGATCCTCTACCTGATATGGAAGGTAGTGAGGTATTTGGCTGGGACGTGGAATATATGAAAATGGAACGGGATGATCTGTTTGCATTGACCAGAGTAAAATAATTTTAAATAATAATTAATAAATCATTATTGATTTTGTAGCAATTTAATAGAATATTTATTTATTTGTATAGGCTGCATACTCCCTGGAAGTCCCTGGACTTGTGAATCTCTGCTGTAAAGCTGTCGCTAATTTAATTAAGGGAAAGTCCAGTGCTCAAATCCGTGGAGTGTTTGGCCTTCCCAGAAAAAAGTCTCATAGGCGTCGCCCTGCTTTGTAATTAGTTAAATAATGCAAAAAGTTTACAAAAATGATAGATGTAAATTGAAATCTAATTGTGAAGCTTATTATTATTAAGGTTACGTGTAAAAACATAGGAAGTGATGATGCGAATTGTGAAACTGAGTGTATGGTTTTGTTAATAGTTTTGTCGAAAATGTATATTAGCTCAGTGAATAAATGTAGTACAAAATTATTTTAGTATTGTGAATCATAACTGCGTTAAACTGCTAGATAAGTAAGTTTGTGAAAAGTTGTTAAGTTTAGTTGTAGTAATTGTGAAAATGGGTTAAAATTGAGTTTCGTTTTTTATTAAATTATCGATATTTTGTTCACTGGGAATGTTGGATGTTATAAATTAGTAAATAAAGTTAGCGAGTTAATTCTTCTTTGTAACTATTAAAGTAATATAGTAAAGTTTAAACGTGAAATAAATATTATTTTTTGGAAATTGTGAACACGAAATTTTTTAATGTGTCAAGTACTAAACAAATTTTTGGAGGAAACGTGCATGAAATAAATATTTTGTAATAATATTTCGTATTGCATAACCAGTTAGTTATGCTGAAAATGAAATATGCACATTAAACCTCTTCCGAAAAAAACATGATAACTAAACTGGATCATTAAATTATATAACTCATATATAGACATGTATTTATGATGCTATGTACAATCAAAATACATGAAAATAGTGTAGTCACCACAGTTACATGAAATAGTGAAAGGATTAGTAGTGAAGCTAATATAAATTCTTTTAGTTCGTTGATTATTAGTAAAATTGTTGCAAAGATTATAAGTTAAAATTATGTCACATCGAATTAATAGCCTAAATGAGGAAATCTCGGTTGGTTTAAAAATCATTCTGAACAGTTTACTAAATTACTACATTTTTATGGGTTTTAATATAATCTGTAGGGAAACTTTTTATTCCATTTAATTTTTTTTTCGATTTTTCCTTGTAAGTTTTCTTAAATTATTTATCTAAAAATTAATGAAACATATTTATAATTGCTCTCGTAAATGCGTGACGACAAAATACACTATTTAGGCTATATAACAAATTCCAGGGTTCTTGTGTGAAATATATAAAAAATGATTTAAATATTTCGAGAGTAAAACCATATATTTTGGACTATATTTGAAAACTATCAGTGAAAATGCATTTGATGCTATTTTAAATAGCAAGCTGAAGCACAGTTCAATGCATTTTCCTGCATTGACAGTTATATTTATGTAATTTTGCACTCAGAATTAGTTCACAGTAATTTGTTAATGGGACGTTAGATTTGTTGAGTGAATGTATATGAAATATGTACAGTGCTCGTGTCAATACATATGCTGTACTGATAGGTAATTAGATGACGACAGTGTATATTAT
This sequence comes from Entomobrya nivalis, assembly GCA_034695485.1. Taxonomy (NCBI): domain Eukaryota; kingdom Metazoa; phylum Arthropoda; class Collembola; order Entomobryomorpha; family Entomobryidae; genus Entomobrya; species Entomobrya nivalis. The sequence goes on from JAQFZH010001416.1 coordinate 18,943, forward strand.
CCCTCATCTGTAAATGCTAAAGAAATAACAAGTTGATAAACTTTAAAAATGATAAACAAGTCATATATTCTTTACATCTACTGTTATTAGTAATACGTTAATGATACAAGAACAATTCAAAGAATAGAACCAATCAGTCAGCTAAACTTTCTCACTATTTTTTGTGAAGTTCCTTGTACATCGTTTTCCCAAAATGATTTTTTTGTTTCATCATAATTACTTGGTGATTAAATTAGTAACTCTCTCTTTACTACGATATTTTTTGATGTATTTCTTTAAAACAAATTAGTGTTTACATTTTTATTGACTTCACAAATACTATATCTTAAAGGTATATAAACTCAGATTTACAAGTAATTTGTCATCATTCCTCAGCGTTCAACTTGACGGCTTCTCTATATCATCGCCACTGTCACAACCCATTCTGTCGTTCTGATCTTAACCAATTACACTAACATGGCTACTTATAAATTTTACTTGGTTCTTGTTTCTATCGCATGTTTTGTTGCCATGCAGTCAACCAAAGTTTCTGCTCGAGTGCCTGGAACAAATCCAACTCAAATTCAACCAACACCCAGAAGTATAAAATAAATTATTTTGGTAGTCTTAAAATCTTCTGGATGTACATATTTTTTTTAATTTGACTGGAAATTGTTTTGTAGGTCCCAGCCCTATTGGTGATATACTTGATCGATTCCCTCTACCACCACCACGAACAGAAGGTGGTGGTGCTACAGGTGGAGGCGCTACAACAGGTGGGGGTGCTACTACAGGCGGTGGTGCTGCTCAAGGCGGAGGTGCTACTACAGGTGGGGGCGCTGGTCGTGGTGCTGCAGGCCCTGGTCATGGCCGTAAATAAAACATGAGAACAGTTTCACAAATGTGTACGGAAAAAGCTCAGATCAAAACAAATTTTTAGATGGTGAGACAAATAATCAGGTGAATTCCATATTTAAAAAAAACTGCACGGTTAATATATTGTACATTCTCTCGTTTGAAAAAATTATACATACAAATTTAATTTTGAGAAATATAATAAAATAAAACAGTTATAATTATCAAGATTTTACTCTTTCAAATAATTTCTTTGTTCATGGTTTTCTGTCGAGTTTCATTAATATTTACCCTATTTTACAAAAAGTACATCATTGAAAGTTTGGTAAAATTTGAGTGCATAAAATATCATATCATGAAGTTTGACGTTCCGTATTATTATTTATGTACCGTTACAGCGTTTCGAGAAAAGGTTCTGAAAATTTGGGATAGGTCAATAATTAGACTAATTACTTAATGAATAGCATCCAATCACTAGTACGTCGTTATGACTTTTTTGTAAAAAACTCAGAATCCTTATTATTACTTTGTGACATGCATGTCATTAGTTTAGCATCAATTGTTTATCTCTGTTGATGATCCCATTTTTCCTAAAAATGCATGACCATTTACAACATTCGATTTTAAACGAATATATGTGTTCAACTTAGAATCAAGATAAAAATAATGTAAATGCAGGTTAGATGCTATTTTTTTATGTATTTCTTGATGTGTAAGTTATTTTACAAGTTATATGTTTAAAATAAATAATAGAAAGCAACCAGCTTTAAATGTGCACTATCTAGTGCAGTAAATTTATCAACATTTTTATTATACAATAAGGATTTACGTTCTTTCAAACTATTTTTTTAAATACTATGTGCAATTTATATTTACGTTTTTCTGATAAAAAATTTCCGCTTCGCATAACTGGTCTCACCATTTGAATAAATTGTAAGCTCACAAAAAGTAATTAAATCGTAGCGTTTTTAGTTTTAAATACAAGAAAAAATGTCCGTTGTAAAATAAACCGTATCAAACAAGGAATTCTTCTCTTATCCATCCTATGAAAGGGACCAATTCTCAAAGTAATAAGAGTGCAACTTTTAAGGAAACGTTTATTCCATCTATCTATTTCTCGAATATTGTATTTTTGCTGCTTCAATTTAAGAATGATAAATTTAGAGATTCGTAAACATTGACTGCCCATCAATAGGGGTACCCATACCACACACGCCATTGTAACTATGGTTATGATCAAACCAATTTTGAATATTCCGTTTAAATACTTGTCGAACATTAGTATTGCATATAACAGCGCTATTATTCCAGTACTACTGATAAATTCATAAATAGGCCAGACAAACACTTGATAGCACTGATTTACAAGATTAGAATGTATTTGTATTTTTCTGTAACACATGGCAGCATCATGGCAACGACAATTAAATAAGTTAGTTTCTAATAAATATTTCATGTCGTGCAAATTTATAATAAGCTCATTCATGCTAGCAACCATTGTCACCGAACCTATCGAAGATATAACACCAATCGGAGTAAAGAATATAATGCATATCATGTATACATATAATCGAAACTGAAAAGATTCACACGAACCAAACACATACGTGTAGACTTGATTCTCGTAGAGACAAGACAATACCACAGAAAATATTGGAGTGATAACATAGAATATTAA
>JAQFZH010001417.1:0-21453 GCA_034695485.1 Entomobrya nivalis
TGGTTTACGGAGGAAAATTTTAGTTGAACGCCAAAGCAGGGAAAATGGCCGTAACACCAGGAATAAACTTTAAGCGCAAGTTTGAATGGCGGGGTTAACCAGGGATACGGGGAAATTCGTTTTTCCATTAAGAAACTCATTGTTTGGATGATTAACAGCTCGTTTTAGTTTATGCAAGGAACTCTTTTTAAAAATGGCTTTAGAGGTTACGTCCGCTTATGATTGAATGACTTTGACAAGTGCAAGCAAGTCAAACTTTTATATATCTGTTTGAACAATGTCGTTGGGTTTCATATGCATTTATGTTTCAAAAATGTATTTTGAAGAATTGATTTTTTACTTTGAACATCGGCAATTTAGAAACCTTCATTCAAGATTTCCGGTTATTATATTGTTAAGGTCGCTGTTGATATTATGCTTTTTGAAACATTAAACGGTTGAATGTATATAGGTATAAAGACACATTATTTCATTGGTATACGAAAACGAATTATAAACATTGAAAATAGAATTTATGATTTCAAGGAGAAATGTTTGTCAAGGACTATTTATAGCGCAAAGTTTAAATTATATATTATACTGTTTTGCGAATGCTGAATAATCAAACTAATATACGTTTATAATACAAATTTCAGGGATAACTATATACCACAAAACGACATTTTTTAAACTGTTCTGATGCAAATCAAATACACGTTTGAAAAAAGCATGTGAAAAAAAATGTTTGCTTTTAACAAGCGTGGTATTTTTAGGATGCCTTTTTCGGATTGACATTAGTAATTAGTAATTGACCGCAAAGCAGCAGCAAATAATTAGCAACTATTAAAAACATTGAAAATGTTTTTGTTTTAATGGAAATGATGATTATTGATTTGTCAATATTTTGCGTCAGGAATATGTATCAAATGGGTCATGATTTTTAAATGAAAATGAAAATGACAAAAATGATCTTCAAAACAAATGATTTGAGTATTTTTTGATGATGCTGCTACAGATAATTTTCTAACAGTAACTACGCCCCGTACACCAATGCTGAAAAGGCAAGAAATAAAAAATCCAAATAAAAAATAGCTTAAAATGAAGGTGAAATCATTAAAACGATATTCGTTTCATATTGATCAGCTATAAAATACATTCAATATATATTCAATTTCAATTGAACTTATTGTTACAAGGTGGCCCATTATAAAAAAAGAAGTTTTCAAAATAAGCTGCAGATGTTAGATATTTATTTTTTAAAACCCGGCAAGGTTCATACAATAGATCACCAATGGTGACAATTGCAACCCTAAGTATGTACGTTCAACTCATCTGACATATGTTGATATTGTCATTTATTTTTTTTGCAGACAAGGTTTAAGAATATTAGAAGATGTTTTATACGGTCCTAGGAATCTATCTGTAAAACGAGAATCCCGAATGACAAAAATCCCAAAACATTTAGCAATAATGGAAAGAATCCCCAATTTGAATAATGCCCAAACGGAATTTTACCCAAATCTATGTAAATGCGTTAAATGATCATCTTATTTCGCTTTCATTCATTTCAAGAGTACGACTTCTCACCCTTCTGTGTGGACTTGCATTGAAAAACTGCAATAATAACAGAATCATTGGGAAGACAAGTTAAATAGAATTAAGACAGGCTTCAGTGAAAATAAGCAAAAAAATATGTAAGGCTAAATGAAAGACTTGCAAAATTGGTGCCATTTTACAATAATACTTTAGGAACTATTGATTATTTGTTGGCCATTTCAACCTGTATTATGGATTACTACAATTGAACTTCTTGGTTGAAGTATGAAATATTATATTATGAAATGTTATGACTTTGTTTTATAGTTTAAATGCAAGAATAAAACTGCTTACAAAATTGGGGAAAAATTCCGCTTGGGTTTATATTCATTTGGGATCCGTTTGGGATTTTTTCCGATCACCGTTTTTTACACATACCTTATACTGTTAACGTGCGTACACTAAACGTGAAGTCAAGAATATATTCCATAAGATCTAATCAAATATCATAACAATAAAACTCATAATTAAAAACATTTATATCCATATTTCACTAACAAGAAACATTTCCCAAGTGTGAGTAGCGTAGGGCTTACAAAATGCGGATTCTAGGACAGTTTATATCGTAGATTAAGATTCCGAAGACAATCTGCTGTAAAATTGACATTTAATTTTTGCACCAGTATGGTCTTTACACCCGTATTTACAGAAACTTTTTGCTTTTCGGAAGATTGCATGTATATAACGGGCTTGTAATAATAATTTGTTGATCAGAATTTTACTTAAACGATGTTCCTATGCGTAAATATTCAATAAAATTCATTTCAGAAATATAACCTAGTGTAAGTCTAATTTGCAGATAAGTTTTTGAAGAAATGTTTATGCATTTAAGACCTAAGCTAAGTACTGAAGCAGGAACCAAATATCAATTTTTTAGCAAAATGTCTTCGGAATCTTAATCTACGCTAAAAACTGTCCTAGAATCCGCATTTCGTTAAGCTCTACGCTATTCACAATTGGGAAGGGTTCCTTGTAAGATAAAATCAGCAAGCAGAAACCTTTATTTAACCGGTAATTTAAAATTCCACTTGGTCGTCACTTTTTAGTAAGAGAAATACCGTTCGCTGTAAAATATAACGCAGTAAACTTGGACCACGTTTTCGATCTATTTCATGAAAATCCCCAACTTTCAGCACAACTGGCTTCAAACTTTTAACAAATTTTCGAAACCATATGCTTTTCAAATAAATTCCTTTTCTTGTTGTCGAAAAACTCAAAGCTTTGGACGACAGTGGTAAAGGTTGACTGCCAACATGAAATATAACACAGAGCATAATCAGTGTTGTTACTAATGCTGCCAACATGCTTCCTTGAACATACACATTAAACAAATCGTGATATCTAACGTATGTATACGATAATCCTATAGATATTATTGCTCCATAGAACTCCGCTAAAGGCCAAAAATGGACTTGTAGACATTCATTAACCAAAATAGTAAACACCTGGATTTGCCGATAATAAAGCTTTAGTAACCAGTATATTTGTCGGGAGTTAATTTTGTTTGCATTTTTTAACAGTTTAAGAAAATCCTTTAAATTTTCCGTTAGTTCATTAATAGTAATTAACCAAATTGATACCGTTAGCATGCTTACAACACAAGCATAGTAGTAAGTCGGTAGTTTCAGTAAAACTAATACTAGATTTAGAATAATATTCAAATGATAACACTTATACAATAAGAGTATTCGAATATTAAAGTTATTACTAAATATTACTAAGATTATATCGGCAAAGGGAAAAAGTACAAGAAATAGGATTACTATCGTAGCTTGTGCAGACAATAGTAAAGCCAATAGAAGCACATCCTTATCACGATTGCAAAATTGACGAATGTTGGGATAATTTTGATGAAATAATCTGTTAGGATTTTTGACAATCATATTTAGTAGTAAACAAAATTCACTGGCACAGCTGTGATAACCAAGTCCATAAATCCCTGCGGTTGACATAATTACAAAAACAAAGCCATAAAAGAGTATTCCAATAAGATTGCTATTCGAGCTATCGATTAAATTTATAATCAACTGTAAGGCGGTTATAATAAAAAATAAGATGTTTAGTCTGAGCAGCATTGTTTGTCTCGTAGACTTGTTTTTAGAAATATAAAATTCATTTGTGCTTGAATTACACGAAAATGGGATTATGGCAGGAGAAGATTTATGGCTTATTCTGCTTAGAACAGAAACGATTTGAATATTTCTGGATGATGGCATATTAAACAGAAGGAGAAAAATTTAGGGCTATAAAATAAAATTTGTAAATGTTTCTTGATAAATTCACCGATCTGGAATACACGTCTTTAGTAATGTCCAGTTGAATTAGCAATCAGTACTCACATAGTATATTAGCACACTATCTAAATACGAGTTAAAGAATAAAACTATTGTCAAACTTAATGGTTTCCTGCGGAAAAGGCCTGAATAATTTATATGTTATTATATATAATATAACTAATTGCATATTTAATTGATGTCATGTTTAATATTCCAATTAACTCTATGATATTTATAAAGTCTGATTTGTCCTGACATAATAACTCTAATTGTTTGTATGTTTATTCATAATATTAGAAAAGCATATACTTTATGAATACTTTGCTTTGTCGATATAGGCAAATTTATAAATTAGCTATTGTTAAATGCCATAGGTAATTTGATCGTATTCAACATAGAATGTCAACCGAATTCAATAAAGTGATGTCAAAAATTAAATTGACAACAAATAATCCAATTTAATAGATAAATTTGAAAAGACATTAATCGCTTAGCGACTGTCAGAAATACTCGAAATGAAACGAAATCGTAATAATTTTGAGTGTTTTTAGATCAACAAAACTATTAAATGGACATACATAACTCAATGTAGGTTGAGGTTTTAGGTGAATTTTGTGGACATATTCTGACGTTTTAATTTACGTTATGCATGTAAAAAATGAATAAAGATGATTGACTGAAACTCAACTCATCGAAGTCATTAGTTATTGGTTGAAAGTTTAATCATCGAAGTGATTATAGTGGTGGGCGCCAAGTATTTCTGGCAGTTGCAGTATCACTTTAGAGAACAGGAAGGGGTGTAAAGTTTTATGGACTTTGTCCTGTGGCAAAAATTCTGACTGCAGCGAAATTTCAAAGAGTATTTATTAAGTTTGATATTGATGGTAATCGGAAGTTAAATTGGGTGGAGCTCAATGAAGAATAAAAAAAATAATAAGTTGAAATATTAGTTGTAGGTTTCATATTACCAGTAGTATTTTTCGAATAGTTGAATAATTTGATCATTTATACAAATAAAAAATATAACAATTTGATAAAAACTTTTCTATAATAATTTTGTAAACATAAACACGTTAAATTATTTTTCGAGTGTGTAAGTACAATCAATGGAAATTAAATACCAAATTTATATTTATTTTTTTAATCTTTTGTTTAAAATTCAGTTTGTCAATTAATGACGACCAAATTTATTATTTAAATGGTTTACTGTTTAGAAACAATACTGCTGTTTGAGAAATGGAGCTATAGATTGTACACAATAACATAAGTAAACACCCTTTAATATTTCGGATGTTGGAACTGGACAACAGCAATAGGCCCCAAAACATTCCTAAACCAAAAAAAGAAGTATTACATTCAAAATTATCACATATATAATATTTCGTAGTTTATAAAAATATAGAAAGTCTTACAGTTTCGTCGACGCACCAGTCCGCCACTTGAGGTGTCCCATTTACCGCTGTCATACTGATATCAAGGCTGGAAACTAATGCAGGATCTGGAACTTTAGGTCGGACTTCTTGTTGTACCACAGTACGTGTGAATGCACCAGCAACTAGGCACAAGGTGAGTAAGAGAATCTTCATGATGAGTTTCAAAGGTTTTTATTGGGAGAATTGACAATAGTGAATTAATGTACTTCATCCAATTGGGAAAGCTATTTATACTAAATTTAAAACAAAAGATTTTTTTGATGTTCAGTAAACAATAAAGTGATTCGTATCATCCATGAAGTTGAAGCGCTTATGCGTAATTATTACTTTGCTTTTCATTTACTTTTCACGTGGCTTAACAGGTTTATTACTGGCGGATTTTGATTTTCAATTATAATAAATTCTTATCTTAAACACGTACCAGGATATTTTCCCATTTCATTCTGAATACTTACCTGTGTAAAAACTTATTTCTATGCCCTGTTTCGATTCCAGCTTAGTGGGGCTTAACTTATCGTAGAAATCTCTTATTTTACAATAGAACTGATAACATATAATAATTCCAGGAAACAACATTTTATGAATAATTAAACTTCGTTATTATTGTACCAAATTAGGATTACGTTTGCCGGTATGCAAGTATGCCGGCTTTTTTCCAGTATGTCAAAGTTATCTTTAGGACCCTTAAATTCTGGATAATTTAAAAATTAAGCTGCTTCCACCTAAACAAATGTAATGTACATGTTTGGTATTTCATACTACATTTACGAGTGAGGGTTTTGAAATTAAAGTGTTAAAAGCCTACCGAATATTCATAATTATGTTTCACTTAACTCAAGAGAGCATAGGAGCATTGCATATAACACCAGAAATAAACTTAAACACAACTATTATTATTTAACACCTCAATTACCCTAGAACACAATGCAAGATGGAAAAACGAATTTTTGCAAAAGATAAAAAATATAATGATGTAGTCTACTTATTAAATAAATAATAGAAATCTGCAATATAAATATTAATTTTCCAGTTCCTCAATTTAGATAAAAGATGATTTAATTTTAAATTTGATAATGATAGCTTGTGTGAATTATGTATAATTCTCATACATTTTCCAATCTAAAACAATGAATATTTATTTAAACATACATCCATTTTTGTAAAGGAATATATTATTATATTATATTTGCTTTATAAAATTGAACTTGACAAACGCAAGTTATGAATACACTATTAAAAAACTTTATTTAGAAGCAGTACTGCTGCTTGAGAGCGGGAACTATGTGCTGCACACAAAAACATTGGTATATGTTCTGTAGTATATCGTATGTAGGGGTCGGGCAACAACAGCTAAGTCCTGTACCACAAGCCTTGCAAAATAAATATTTAAAAATTTGAAATTATGTTTTTGTATAAAATTAAAAAAAAAGAATTTAAAATCTTTAAATGACTTACATTTTCCCCATTACATATTATTGCTCGAGGTTCCTCATGTTTCGATATCAAACTTGACGTTGGATTGGATTCGTTTGCAAGAACCGAAGATATAATTAGTACAGTGTAAAATAGAACACCAAAAGATACCAGCCACGAATTAAAATATTGCATTTTAGTGAATTGGTTGAAGGAATATTCTTGGGCCTTTTATAGCAGAGCTAGTAATTTTATATTGAATTGAATTCTTAAATTCATCTTTATATACACGATGAAAAGGCTAACATTGTTTAAACATGCGGGTTCAACTAATACATTTGTTAAATAAATAGAAAAAAGTAGCACAAAGTTGTTTTACTTTAAACAAACCAGATTTGCTCTTTTTAATCAAAAAGAAAGCTATTTACATGACTATACTCTATTTGCCAGCCCAAAATATTTATTCGACATCGTTAAATGGATTTTTCAAGCTGAATGCATTATCGTGAATACAAAACTGTAAGTATTATAGCACAAAACTAAACAAACACTTGTGCATGCTTGTAGTGCATCCATATTCACAACATTGCAAATCAGATGTTTGCTTAACACAGTTGTTTAGCTTTGGCCTTCAACAATATGGCATGGAAAAAAACATTTATAAACACAGTTTGTCACTCGCATTATTAAACATATAAATGCGGTCTGTATTACAAATTCTCATTGTATCCCTTACAAGGATTTATTACGAGTAATAACCTTTTAGATAACCACAAGGGCTACATATACATAACAATGTAAGTACATAATTAGTGTTTGCTAAAACAGCCTATATTTAAAGCTATAATCAAGGATTTTTTTATTTCTATGGGTTCTAACTTTTGCATAACCTTACTATTTTTTTAAATCTTTTTTCTATATTTGAAAATTTCTAAACATATAAATTCCGCAAAACTAAAATTTCCACGTTATGTATTTTGTTTACATTTGTGTAAAAACTTTCCACACTTAAAAACAACTTAGTTTTCCCAACAACATAAAACCACACCTTGCTGTCTAACTTAATTAAAACTCAATTAATTAAAAACAACTTATGTTCCTTAATATTATACAGAAAGTCTTCGTTTTGGTAAGCAGATTAAATTTAATTATCAAGTTCCGTCTATAGTACAGTGTTAATATCTTGATATAAGTAGTAGTGTTATTATATTACCGTTGGATTTAGCAAAATATAGGAAATTTAAGCATCTTGTTAATTAATATGTAGTAACAGTAACGGAAGTCAAAGTAAACCATTTCATAGGACCCTGTATTTAAGCCATAGTTGTTGTTTTCAAGGTATGTAAGCGATATAAAATGATTAACTTCCCAAAGAAGTAACTACGAAAATAATTAATCGCTTAGGTATAAATTTGTACCCAAAATTGTTTGAAAAACAAATTTGGTTTGGAAAACAACTAGTGGCGGAAACCAATTAATTTATCAGAACAACAAGCATATGTAACGTTGCCAAAATATTGTTGTCCCAACCAATCGTAAGTTCTTCCTTTACCCATTTTGCATAACATTGCTTATATGCTTAGCAAACATCTTGAATTGTTTATTAAATATTTAAGACGTATCAGAATACGAACAAAAAAATGTCTTTTATTTCCCCTTCAAAGTTTGCGTAAGCTTCCAATCCACAATAATTATAGAATTCGAATTTGTTTATTTGCTCAGTTTCATCTTATCTTTTGAAACGTTTAGACTTGTAATCTTGAGCCAGAGCTCCAAGATCCTTTCGACTGTTTTATTACGAAGCATATTTATTATTTTCAACTAAACCTCGACAATCTTCTAAAACTTTATGTTCGCGCACAATAAAAGATCCACTCTCAAAACGTTTTTCTCTGTCAAGAAAAAACTCAGAACTGAATTAAATTATCCCTCAAAAGCGATGGATTTGAACAAACTCGTTGATTTGCCATATCTTCTTGCCCTCTCGATAAAGTGGATGGTTGCTTTTAAGTGCTCTCCCATAAAAATGGCAAATCCAACAGTTTCCAGCCAAAATCCTTTGCAAACTAAATACGTCATCCAGGATAAACGGATACTACGCAGTATACATATTCGAAATCGTCTATGTTTCATTGTGCTATGCATTCAAATACTTCAACTATTAGTTTTACCAAAATACTCACCCGAACATCACACACACAATATAGTCGACCAAATACTTGGGGGATGGAACATTTTTGGAATATTATACGGAACAGTAACCAATCACCTATACAAAAATAAGGGAAATCTATTTGTGATCTATTTGAACAATTTACTATCGCTTATAAATACTTTTCAGTCTAAAAATACACACCTTGCGAAGGAAAAGCCTTTGGCTCAAATGACATTTCTGGAACGGTTAAATATTTTACTTTTTTACATAATGCTGATAACCCCTGTCGTTTTCTCAACCACGTTTGTACTAGGTTTCCATTGGACAAGCCTCTGTAAACCTTCATTGACTGGATATTTTATTTTGAGTGATTGCAATCCAAGTTGTGTAATCACTCAAATATCTACGATACAAACTATTGTGAATGTTGTTGTAAAAATATTAGTTTTCTTTGGAAATATTTGGATATGGTTTACGAATCTATGCTGGATGGTTTTCATAATTACTTCGATGAAGATAGTTGGGGCCATGCTGCTTCGAGAATGTATTAAATTTTCTTTGAAAAGGTTCAAGTATAGTACAGATATTTATAATGATGCTTTAGTATATAGAACGCTTTATATACTTAATGACATATCAAACAGTATAATGAAGCATTGTCTGTGTGCTTTTATAGTGACACTTATTATTGATTGTTCTATGATACCTTGCATGGTAATAAGGTTATCAAAATGTACTTATGAAGATACAAACAGTTTAATGATTGTCGGGTTTGGTGTGATGAGTGTGGACGGGGGGCTTTCAATTTTGGTTTTGTTGAGTGGCTTAGTGTCCGTTCATAAAGAATCCAAGGAAATGGTTATAGCTTCAAAGAGATTGGAAATACACTATAAGGCCACGAAGGATAGGAAATGGGCTAGAAGATATTGGAAATCTTGTGGTATATTTAAGGTAAAGTTTGGGGATAGAAATTTTCTAGAAGCGCTTACACCTTTAAACTGTTTTAATTTTTCGCTGGATTTGACTGTACAGTTTTTGCTTTTGTCAAGGAATTAGTTAAATAGATGGAAGCTTTGAAAATACCTCTTTTGTTGTCTATACCTAACAACCTAACAATAGTTACATTTAAAACCATATTTCAAGTAAACATAGTTGAATTTCTGAAAACCTCAATACGTATTTTTAAGTTTCTTAATAATACGGTCTAAAATTGTAATTTATAACTCATCGTTTCTTGTATTATACCAGCACTTTAAACTATAAATTTGCTATATAGTTATAAATATTTGCAAGAAAATGTTCGATATGCATATGAATAATGTTTAATTATATTTTCACAAATTAATTCTGGTGGGAAAATATAAATTAGTATATATTAACCATGTGTGTACTAAAAATTAAAGCACCGTAAAACTGTCAAAAATAAACAATTTTAAAACTTCAGTCTTCAAGTATTTTCTGAAACATTATTACAAATTTTGCTTTCAAAAAATAATAACCAATTCCTAGAAAAATTCTGTTCAAAACACTTAGCACACAATTTATAATTTAGCATTTGGATTTAACATCGGATTTAGCATGGGGTTTATTATAGGGGAATCATATTTTACGGATTGTAAAAACTACGAATATAATTATAGATTAGCATTGTAACAAAAAAGTTTGCTTAAATTGCTCAAGAACACGGTTTATACATGCGTATGTTTTAATTTACTAGTGCTACAGGCTGGCACTGCAAATGAGCCATGAATTACGACTCACTTCTGAAACGACCTTTCACTAAATAATCAACGGAAATGTACTGAAGAAATTGAGATGCACAGAAAGTAAGGTATCATCAAGAGCTTTTTTTCAAGTGAACAAATTTGAGATCTGGATTTAAACATGAAAAAGGTTGCTGCATAAGTTTTTGATTTACACAGCTGTTTAGTTGAAATGTCAAAATAGTACCTTTTTCTGGAAAATCCAGAATAAAATGTATTAGAATTTATTTCAGAGTCTTAGCAATGACTGAAAATATGTGGTTAAGTTATAAACCTTAAATTTGAATTGTTCATAGATATTATATAGTAGTTATGTACTTATGTATTTTAAGTATTGATGTCGTTGAATTGAATGGCGTAAATTGAAAGAATTTGCTGAGTTAGGGAAAAGGTGTATGAAGAAAATATTTTCCAGGTTATTTTATGTGTAGGCATGTAAGGAAAATTTGTGTGCTTTCAGAGCTTAAATTGAAGGCCATATGCTAGAAAGCGCCCGTGAGTTTTTGAATTCATTTTCTTGGGAAAAGTTTGTATATTGGGGGGATATACAAACCAAGTGTGGGTGGTAATAGGGGAGATTTGATTGAGTTCTTTTTGAAAAAAATCGATTGGAAAATTATATTCTGGAGAAACTTTACAGATGTAGGATATATGTATGAGGGTCACGCGCTAACTAATGCTAGCTTAAGGTATTGCGCAAAATATTTTTAAATCAAAAATTAAATATTAATCAGGTTTACAATTTTTTGTTTTGTGTTATCTAAAATAACTATTTTTCGTGGTTATCGATCTACTTGTGGCTTGAGAAAGTGTACTTAATTTAAAATATGATATAACAACGAGGTCAAATAATAAATTGATCGTTTGCTAGCTTGACTATAATACATTCGTATGAAACCGATTGGGCTTCTTTTAATAATAAACATGTTTTTAATTTGAGTGATGTTATGTATTGTTCGAAGTTGTATAAAACTCAATTTCTTCTTAATACACATGTATATATTTACCAAAGCATTTATTTTATAAATGTAAAAAAATTCCAAGAGAACACAACGCAATATATGAAAACTTTACCTAACATTGAACTGTGGTTTGTTTGCGTCAAACAAGCTATTTTGAATAGAAACAGATTTACATTACAGGAAATTGTATTTCAGTCAATGCCTTAATTGAAAAATAAAAGTCATTTTCTATTTAAACAGGGGCTTAAACTTTATCACTTAGCTAGCTATTTATCATATATTGTTAGAATTATGATATACATAAAATATTGAAGAAAATGGATGGCATTGGGAAATGTTAACTAGGTTTATTAATTAAATATATTATTAAAATGTTATAGTAATTAGTAATTTGTTTATTTATTCATTATTGCTTTGCATCAGATTCCATAGAACCAAAACAATGAAGATATCAAGTCATATAGTTTTAATATTAAACATTTTTTTTTATTATTGTATACTTGTACATATTCGTTACAACTTGTTGTTAAACTTTAATTTTTAGCATAAAGTTTTTATTACATTAGCCAAACTTTTCATATTTAATTACTGCAAATAAAAAAGCTAGTATTGACTATCGCAACAGCAGCAAGAATCTATTTGTAGTCTGCATAACTAGTATGCTAGTGTTATAAGCCTTTATAAATAAGACTACATTTCCAGTTCGATAACATATTAAGGTTTCAATCGAAACTAAACAACAAATAATAGCAAAACATTTGTAACAACATCGGTCAAAACTCTACAATAGTTCATTACAGCATCCTTACTAAATTTAAATCTTCCTCCACAGTTGATTGGAAGTGGTTGTTGAGCTATCCACATTTTCCTTAAAAAGCACACGTTTCCTTTTCCATACATTTTTAATTGATTCAATCTAGTTTCTATAAGTGTACTACTTTTATTTCTTAAGTGTGCCGCAAAGCTCATCATATTTATCATTACCATCAGACCCATAACAAATCCATTTAAAAACATCAAACATATATATAGCGGCAATACATTAAAACAGTTTACAGCTATCCAAATAAACTCGCTTAGTGCGGCCAAAGTAAATACAATAGTATATAATGCTATGTTGTTTGAAGCTGGCGCAATTCTATTATACGCAATACATAAGCATCTGTATGTATTTACTTGAGTGTAACTTTGAGATGACAGTGAAAAATTATTAATTGCCGAAATATGTCCGTCCACTGACATAAAGACTGAATACGCAATTAAAACTTCTGTTGCAACATCTCGTATACTTATAAAGTCAAAGTATATAACGGAAAGAACAAACGATATTGTCCAAATAATCCAGTTGTCTAAAGTGAATCCCAGCTCTTTAAATATTATAAACCAGAAATCGCAGTTCAAATAACGTAAAAAGAATGGTCGCCATGTTCCAGCCAACAATACAAAAATTGTAAAGTTTACAATAAGCAAGCCTGGAATATCCTTTAAAATATCAGATGGTAGCCGAGTACGAGGATTCGCTAATGTTACATTATTTACTCCATTTGGAAAATCGATCCTGTCCCGAAGAACTTCAACTCTTGCCAAAATGGAAACTACGAGTAACCATATAACTGACAAAAACAACAGGCTAACCTCCACCACATCCATCGCAGATATAGTCGTGGAAAGTATTAGTTTACGTAAAGCAATGAAACACCCTAAAAGCACCACGAAAACGTTTATTGCTACAAAGCAATTCGTCGAATGTTTCGGCTTCGCAAAATATGGCAGTCCATTTGGGAAATTTTTAATTCGTAAACCAAAATGAGGGAAGCGACAGTATTTTAACTGATAAATTTTAAGCGCCATTTTGTAGTATGGTGTTATCCAGGGATAGGGAAGCAGAGTATAGTTTTTCATGGTTATTACACGAATGGAGTGTGGCAAATATATGTTAGAGTGGAATATATGCAGTTTGGTGATCAAGTTGCGAATACAAGGAAGGTCAAAATTTCTGGCGACTTAACTTCAACGAAATATTTTTAAATGTAACCAATTCCCAACTACAACTAGAACTTTAACTAATGTTGAAGTTAACACGTAAAATTAGATTAAAAGTGTCACAGTCAAATTGATTTCTTATAAAAACAATTTATATAAATTGGAATATAAATATTGGATATTTTGTTCTACGTTTTGTTATATGAAATGTATTGCTTAAGCGAAAATTTAAAAGCAGCGCTAACAAAAAACTTATTCTGTTGCCTATTTGCATGGACTTATTTTGAACAATGCTTTTGGACGATTTCTTACACTCTTCCGGTCTAACATATTGGCGACCCAGTTAACGGTAACAGTAGACGTTGGTATTAAGACTTTACCTTGCAATTAAACTATCAACCATATTTACAAGGCTTTATTGGGGTTAGAGTCCAGTGTACTTACAGACAGATGGACAGGCTTACGGACATGCATGATAAATATTTTAAAAAGTTTGGAATCCCTACATATAACTTTAATTGGAATTTATTTATTAAACACTTTTCCAGCACAAACTCTGTCAAAATAGTTTATAAGACAATTTTGGCTTTGGAGGGTTATTTTTACAATTGCTCATATTAAATTACATTTTTATTTGAAAAATCTAATTTGGAACCAATCTTCATTGTTTTTATAAAACCGAGTAGTTGGGCTACTATTTGTATTTGAGCAATTTTCAAAGTTCAACTTTTCAATAATGTTTGTGTAAGAAAGCCACTACGTAAAATGTAATAAGTACCACTTTTGAAAAAATAGGTCAAGCCTTGTGTATTTAACTGGAAAACAGAGCTTTTAGATTATATTCAAGTAAGTACAAAAATCATTGCTTCTAAAAATATATTCTAAAATATTTAACGCTTAATTTTATTGAATCGTAACAAATACTTCAAACACCAGTGTCTAGAATTACTTTAAACTGTAGGACATCTTAAGTATCCAGGATTATAAAAACTCAAAACAAAATCAGTAAACATTCGTTTTAGAGCAAAATGACTTTGGAATCGTAATAATAATAAACAATAGCTACATATGCCACTGATTAAAACAAAATATATCATGGAGCTCCAGGCAGAGAACTAGTATATTTTATTAGTTAATTGGTGATATAAAAACTTAGGAAATATTACTTTTTGCATTAAGAGCAGTACCCAAATTCTGAATTTATGCAGGTTGAAAAGGTATTTTCCAATTATTAGAAACAGCCGCTACATCACCATAAGATGTTCTTCGTTGAACTGCTAATGCTCTTTCAACTTAAACATTTTATGCCGTTATAAGGATTAGGCAAAGGCAAATTGTTGTAATAGCCCTATGTGGTTTTAACTAATGTAAACTATTACTTTAACTAATCTTAACAAAAATGATTCACATTAGTTATATTTTAATTAACAACAAAGAATTTGTGATCATATCACTCAACACCGTCATATAAATCATCAAAGCTTCTTTACTAAATGCAAAATGGGATCCACAGTTAATTGGCAGAGGATGCTGAGCCAACCACATTCTTCTCATGTATCCATTCCAACCACCCCGTTTACCAGTACGAAACCGTTTGACATTTCTTTCAATTAAATCGACACTTTTACATCTCAAGTTTCCAAAACTACCAATTAAATACAATGCGATTCCCAAACCCCCAATAAATGCTGCACCAAACACTGCCACCATAAATAAAGGCACTATTTTAAAACAATTAACAGCAATCCAGCTAAATATACTCAGAATAATTAAACTAAACATTACATAGCAACCAGCAGTACTACTTTCAACAATCGACATCCGTTTAAAAACTATCATCAGACCAATATAACCTTGTAGGCCTCTAGGGTTAATTGGATTACTTTTCGTAGCTGCTATTATAGCCGCCATGTACGCTTCTCCAGACATGAGAAACGCAAAGATGAAATGTAATTCAGGCAGTATATCTCTGTGTCCTACAGTTATGTCGCCTACTGCCGTTAATATAAGAGAAAAGATGCATAAAACCCATGACTTATGGTCACCACTAACGTTTAGTCCTAACTCTTGAAATATAACATACCAGTGATCAAGCTTAGCAAACCTCAACACAAATGGCAATGGAATTGCAAATATCCACAAGCCAATCTGTAAATAAACCAGTAGCCATCCGGAATAGTCTTTGAAAATAGTTACACTTGTGTTAGTTTTCGTATTTGCGGTAATCAGTTTGTTAAAACTGCTCACAATTGATTTTCTTTCGAGAAAGACACTTAGGCGAACTAGATCAGAAAGGAGAAAGCGCCATACCAAAATCATGATTAGGATTGCTGTACGGAGAACGTCGAATGTGACGTATTTTTGATGGTGGGATTTTAAGTAGCGATGTCGATGTATTATTGCATATATTGAAAGAATGTGCTGACAAATGTTGAATAAGTATAAGAGAAACAGTGGCAAGTTGAGTTTAGGTTGAGACAGGGTAGGGAAATTTGTTGATTTTGAGAGTTTAAATTGAACACCGTAGCCGGGAAAACGTCCGTGTGTTTTTGAATACATTTTTTGGGCGAGTTTGTAGATTGGGGTGATCCAAGGCTGGGGAGTTATGCGGAAGTTTTGATTAAGACCTATTTGAAATATTTCCATGCTGGGAATTTTTTGGAGAACGATTTTTAGAGCTACAAAAATTACGAGTATTTTAGGGCAACTGGAGTTAGCTTTACGGCATTGCGTAAAATGTTTTAAAATACTTTTTATAATAATTTAAATAAGGTTTGAAGAATATAATTGATGTTTATATCTAAAATAAAATCACTTGAATTTTTATTCTCATACTTGTCATTTACGAAACATAATTTATTTTTATTATACGCCTTTTGAGTTCATGATATTTTATTTTAGGCGAACATATAAAGATTATATTTAGATAGATTTTTATCGAATTATGGGATACGTACGAGCTATTTGTAGGATATTAAAAGCCACAATACTTTATGACCAAATATTTTGGCTTTAGTATCTGGTATAAAGGATACCTGAGTTTGTAATAAATTTAGCCCAAGTATGTTGAGCTAGCTTTACATTGCCATGTCCTTTTTCGCTTTTACCATATAAATATTCATAAATTCTCAACTACATTAAAACTTTTTCTTTCTAACATACTTATAAAATTCATATATAACCTGTATTAATAGTATTCACTTATATAAAAACTACAGGGAAAATATATTCAAATTCTTTAATAAACCCTAAGTACCTGAGAATTAATTAAAATTCGACTATTGCTCTGTGACACTTCGCTATGACTATTCTGACATGACTATTCTTTTAGTGAACATAATTGAACCTATTTTTTCTTGATAAACTGAGTGTTGATTAAACCTGGTTTTCCTCATATGCTAATTGTTATTATTCAACTCTTTAATTATATTTTAACTTTGAATTTGGACTTGTATTTGTATGCAAACCATTCTTGAATCCATAAATTTGAGTACCAATTGTGTTAAAACATATCTAAAACACATTCAAAAATGAATGTAACTTTACGGCGATTTATTAGATCGTATGTTTTTAATTTTTCAAAAATTTATACTTTCATGAGAATTTGGAAACTTTGTACAGTTTGTTTTTAGCGGGAAACAAGACTCTAAACATCACATACGATTTGTTACAAGGGTTAATAATACTAGCAAAAAGGGAAATTTATTAAGACATCGTTGAAAAGTTTCTAGTTTAAAAATAATGACTTTTGTTGGTTATGCATAATGCAACGAAATGGCATTTTACGTTAATTGTAGTAAATTTAATAAAAATTTGATGAAGAGATTTAATGAAATTAAATTTTTATTTGTATGTCATATTTAACATATCTAATATTTAACATTTTTTTAAGTAATTAATTTTATAATTAAAGTAATATCAATACATTCGTCACAATATCTGAGAGCACCCTTAAATAAATCATGACCGCTTCTTTAGTAAAAGCAAATCGCCGTCCACAGTGAATTGAAAGTGGACGTTGTGATTTCCACATTTTCTTAAGATAGCCCCCAAACTTACATTTACGACCACGTAACAAATATATATTATTTTTGATTAAATGAAAACTCGATTCTCGTAAGGATGCAAAACAATGTAGTATATAGAATGTTAGAGAAAATCCTCCAATAACTGCCACAATACAAATACTAACTAGAATAGACGGAACAACAGCCCTAAACTTTACAGCAAACCAGAGGAAGAAACTTTGGATAAATAAACTCAGCAAAATCAAATGTAACATTAGGGCACTTACAGGTAACGCCAGACGATCAAATAGAATTACCATGTTGATGTACAACTTTATTGGCTCTTTGCTCATGTGGTTTATTCCATAGGCCTTGACTACTCCACAAATTTTATCTTCTCCTGACAATATAATTGCAAAAAGTAGAATTATTTCTACTTGTAAATCTCGCAAGCTACAAACGTTATAAGAAACGAATGATAAAAGCAACGAAAAAGTCCAAATTATCCAATTGCCTTGATCTAATCCCATTTCTTGGAATGTTACATACCAGGAATCGGTATGCATAAATCGTAATACAAACGGTAATGGTAGACCAAAGAGAATGGAAACAAAGCACAGGTAATAAACGAGTAATCCTGGAAAATCAACTCGACGGGATTTTCTATTTGTTTGCGTTTTTGCCATTAATAGTTTATTTAAAGCGATTGTAAAGTCTTGCCGTTCCGTGAATATATCCATTCTGGGAAAAACTGAGCAGCAAACTGCCCACACAAGGCAATCTAAAACGTTACCTAACTCAAGAAAATCCATTGGATTCCAAGGTTTGTAGGTGTGCATCCATTTGCAAATTATTGCGTAAATATAACATGCACAGCGTACGATATAAAATATTGTAAAATAACAAGTAGCTAAAGATATTGTTGGTTTAACAAAGTAAGGTTGTTTGGATGATGTTTCTTTTAACTCTAGATCGAAGGATGGAAAGTGCCCGAAACACAATTTGTAAATTTTAAGTGCTCGCCGAAAGAAAGGAGTTAGCCAAGGGGATATATTACTATTTATGGGTTGAACTGTATTTATGTAGAACTTCATTTTTATTCAATAGTTTGATATTGCGTTGAAATGAATTTGTGCCGTGAAGTATTTTAAAGATATGCAGTTAGTGCCTGGATTATATATTTTGCCAATGTTTTCTAAAGCTTGTTTGCATTCAGGGTTGACTAAACATAAATGCTGAGAGCTGAATGCTGATGTTTTTTTGTAAAAGTACGTATGTTGATAAATTACGTCTTTACATTCCATATAATTGAATTTGACGATGAATCGAGATATGCTTAGGAGAAAATACATTAATTTTTTTAGAACTCGTTTTAGATAGTATAGATAGTGTTTTTTAACTTAGGAATTTAATTTTAAATTTAATATTTAGCTTAAAATAACATTCGTGTTGTTTCAAAATCCAATAAAGACATAACAAGTAGGTCGGTGGTGATTATATCAAGCTCTATAGACCATTTAAAATATTTTTTCCCGAAATAACCTGTTGTTGTATTTGATTAATTAAGTTTTTTTAAATTACAATATTTATCCAGAAACTCCATAAACTTACGAAAGTATGGTGATTCCAATTTTTTCAAGTTCTGAATTTGTTATTTGTCAATATTTGCCGGAAAATATTGGCCACTTTATTGTATTTGACGTTTTAAAAACACCTTTATATCCACAAAAACCTTGAATTCGACGTAGAAATAAAAATCCTTATTTGGATTCGGTTTTCAATCATATAAATAAGCACTCTTACCACTTTCATACTATCCCGGATTTAATCTGAACTTACTTCAGTTTAAGTGGCCAATTTTAATTTTGTTTAGAAACACCCACACAATTTGACAACAGGCTTGCAAATCTTATGTTCAGTAACGCTCATTGAACACAATTTCCCACTTTGGATAACAACTTAATATGTTTTTTGTTACTGAAAATGCATCAAATTTAGAGTTTGCACGTATTATATAGAATCAATAAAATTGATGCAAGTTAAGTAGCGCTTAATCGATTTCTTCAACAACTTATTCAAGCTAAGTTTCATCGAATTCAGTGACTTTTCCCTCAACTACTTCGTACTTCATGTCTAAACTTTGCACCATATGCATACGTCCAGGTTTATAGAAATATATTTTTACACTGCTTATATTTTATGCTTAGTTCCATTTCGATTGAAACTTAATTCAAATACTAACAAGTACGTTTTACATTCATGGCATCCTCAACAGTTGATATGCTTCATATTTCTTATTTCATCAACATTGTGGCTCATCGCAATTACAAGACAGGCATTTCCAAAAACTCATGAGGACAGTAGAAACCCAAATATTTTATTAGTTTTTCATTTGGTCGTCATTTCCACTCTTTCAAAATTTATTACTGTAGCAAATTGCTGGAAATCAGGAACTAGGAGCATTATTGCTGACATAACAAATTTAACACTTCAATCTAATCAAACAACTTTAACCAATATATTGTTCAACTGGAAATGGCTTATAATTATCACTTTATACACAAGTGTAGGTTTAATAGATACAATTCGAGGTATTGGTTTAGGTATAGGTAATATTAATAAATTGAGTATAGGTTTATGGTGGAAACAATTAAAAAGTGCGGGAAAGTACAATCTATTTTTACAAGACACAAATTTTTCTGAATTTGTCAATGAAGTGATTGGAGTGCTTGCAATTGTCGGGTATATTCCAAGGTACGTCTTCAAAGTTTTGTAGAATTTTTACTTTTATCTGGCAATCAAATAATAATTTCGTTAATTGTTTTTTTTTGTTTTTTTTTAAATTAGACGAATGGTCGCAGTTTATCGCGACCTCTATATTCTAACAGCTGTGCTAACAATTTTGGCAGCTACTACTAATTTTGTGAAATATGTTGAATATCATCATTATCAACATAATCTTAATTTTAATACAAGTAAACGGTTCGCAATTCCAAATCATTTCAAAAACGCAAACCAAAGCAATTTTCTCACCAGCCTGATTTCCCGCCATCAATTATTGATGATTTTGCTAATCTGATAAAATTGTCTGTGAAAACTAATCAAATAATTGGAGTCAATATTTTACTCTTTCTACTTGAAACGATTTTGTTCTATGCCACATATTTTGACAAAGTATTTGTGGAAAATTGTAGCTAGGATCCAACGAAACAACTACGATTTCTCTTCTATTCCGGAAGCGCCATTGGGATTTTATATTTGGCGGCCGAAATACCTGAAAATGTAAAGTTTTGTTTAGTTTTAACGAAGATGTTGCCAGAATAATAAATTAATAAGTGTATCTATTGTTTCAGATTAAATTATTCAAAAAAAAAACTTCTGTTGAACGAAGAAAATTGGAACAATAGAATCGACGAAACAATGTATCAACAGGTTATGGATGATATTAAAGATCAAATAATATCCGTGCATGGAAACGGAGCCCACATCATCATATTTTCGACTTTTGCAAACGTAAGATTATTATTTCTAAAGGTTCATTATAGAAATTAGAATAAATGAAAACTGGAATGGATTATTTTCGACTATTATTTAGATGGCCTGTTTAACCGTTACCCATTTTGTCATTTGTGTGCAGTGAAAAAAAATCCTTGTAAAACATGACATGTTAAGTAAAGCTAACAATTGATACTTACAAACTTAACAGAAAACTGTATTAAATCCTTTTAAAGCGTAGTATTCCATCTATTACTGCATGTTCTAATATGCCCATTACCACGGTTACATGCACAAACTTGGAAATTGGTCTTTGTAGTGTATTTGAATAATAACTACAGAAATGAATATTTGTTTAATTTGATAAAATTATATTTATGCATATTATCTT
>JAQFZH010001418.1:0-21449 GCA_034695485.1 Entomobrya nivalis
AGTTTAATTTTTATGACCACTGTAATGTATACGTAACCCTTATTTCCGTCTAATTGTGTATTATATAGAATTTTGTTGAAACAACCTGAATATTCTCTCTAATTTTCAATTGAGCTCATATATTTTCCTGATGTGCGGTTATAATTCATTGACGCACAGTTTTAGCTTTTTGGTGCTATTGTGACGGAATTTGTCTCACCAAAAAGTATTACGAGTTTTCATGCGATTTTATCCTTTACCCGCGACGACGACGAGATCTGCACAAGCTATTCTATTATGTGGGTGTAATTAAAATAGAAACCACACAATCCGCAACGTTGTACCCTGCAGCAAACTTTTGCCTCGGTTTATGTACATCCGCTTTTCTTCTTCATCTCAGAGAAAATTCTCTCACTCTCTGACTGAGAGTAAGTATACAGATGATGCCATAATGTCAGAATGCGGTTGTGGTTATGCACGTGAAAATGAATGATTATTATGAAAATATTTTGTTTTTAACGCGTCTTTATTCTAAAAGCTCACTACTTTTGTGGTGTGGTGGGAAAAGTCATTGAAATTCAATAGCGAAAAAGGGTAAATGAGAGGCTCACTCATTTTCTCCCCCTGAGGAGGAGGAACAAAGGCAATGTATAGTCATTTATGAAGTTTTTGTCTGGCAATTTTATGGTTTGTGGAGTCGCTCTGCATTGGTGAAGGAGAATGGAGTGTGGAGGCCGCAACAATATCTGGGAAATATATTGTTTTCACTTCCTGACAGCTCCCCGTCCTATATTATATCAGCAGCAGTTCTACTTTTTTTATTGCGATTCCACACTGCCTTATTCACTGCTCCCACTGTTTAGGTCAAACTGGGCTCTCAGCAGAAAAAAAGCGGCGGCATTACACAAATGACCACCAACCGAGACATCAATACATCATCCATTTTACAACATGACCGGCTTAAATGTAGGTAGGCCGTCTAAAGACCACTACCACCGCTACAACCACTGATATAAAAAAATACTGAAACTTTTTATTTTGCCTTCTCTTATTTTCCCTTTTGTTACTTTCCAGAGAATTCGTGATGGGATGTTTATTTGCCTACAACTAAAATGCAATTTAAGTGTTTGTGTAAGCCCAAACATGAAAGAGTAAAAAAGTCACATGTGAACTTTAGGAGTGGTGGCCTGAGGCAAAAATGAGAAAATTTCATCACAAAGCACAAAGTGATTCAGCGAAAGGGGTCATTAGCTAGAAAAGTATTCAGGGAGCAGAGAGGCAGAGCACACAGAGCAGAACATATCTACAATTTTCTGAGTCAGAGTAAACACATTAAAAGATGGTGATTGGTGATGCAACGATGGTGGAAGGTTTCTTTTCATATTCAACACACAGAGAGAAAGGGTTTATAATATGTATATATATTCAATTTGCAATATTCCCACCGAGTGTGTGGGAGACACGGAAAATAAGCAGAAGAGGAAATTCTTCGTCTTCTGACTGACTCACTTCACTTTTCTGTAAGCATGAGCAAGCATGTAGGAAAGAGATAAGAATCACAAGAAAGAGAAAGTGGAAAAAAATGTAAAAAGGTGATGTGATGCGATGTGGTGCACTGCTCAAGTGTTTCTTCTTGTTCTTCAAGGAAATATTATCCTTTCAAAGCCATCCGAAGAAATATGAAGATGAAATGAAAACGGAGAAAAAATATATATCTGTATATGAATATGTGGCATCAGTGTCCTACCACTTGTGAAACCCTGCCGAGTAGAAAAGTGGATGATGATGCCATGCTTTTCATAATAATAATAAGAAATAGCAATGATAAGGTCCGTTACTTTTTTCGCAAAGACGAAGAAAAAAACTAGTACATGCATCCATCCAATCCATTTTCCCTCACGAAGACGAAACAACATAAGAAAATGAGTAGAAGCAAAACAGAAAAGTAGAAGGCACAGGCACACACAAACAACAACAATAACACAAAAACAGGGGCATGCCAACGAAAAGAAAATACATTTCTTGTTTCTTTTTTCTGTAAGAAGAGCAAACCGGAGCCAAACACGTAGCCTGTCAGTTCACTGAGTGTAAAAAAAGACGGAGCATTAGTGTCTCAAGGATATGGAATACACACGTAGTACACAAAAGTACGTTAAGGGAGAAAAAAATATGTGGGCTTGTTGTGTGCCTGTGTGCCGTGCAATTGTATATTATGCACATTGCCCACGTGCACTCAACCAACTAAAAAAACTACTTGTACTTTGCAAGCTCTCTGAAAAACTCGACTAAAAAGCACTGTGAATGCGAGAGAGAGAGAGAGAATCTCTTCTTCCAGAAAAAATATATTGTAGCAAGTTGGTGGAGTATAGGAACAATAAAAAATAAAATGAATGTTGTAAGGTTCGAAATGAATGTGTTTATTTTTTTTCTATTCATTGCTACCGTGAAGCCGCCGGTATGGTACATATAAGGCACAAATTCAACTTTACCAACCAACCATCCTTAAAATAAAAAACAACAACAACAGGCTTGTTCCTTAGGTATGTTGTGTGCCATGCCATCCAAATATATTTTGTTTTTTTCTCTTTACACGGTTGTTCTTCTCCTCACCCGTCGTGATTTATTTATTTGTATGGGACTTTTTTTTCTCCTTCCCCAGCTTTTTTTCTTCCTTTTCCCTTCCCCTTGTGGCTTTACTCTCTCCTTTTAGCTTTATGTAGTTTTATTTTTTTGCAAAATAAAGGGCTTTAGCAAAATTATGTATTATATCTCTTATGGGTTAGTATTTTCATTTTCATAACGTAAAATAATGTTATATATATTTTTGCAGTGGTGGTGATAAACGGGAATGATATGCAAAGCTCTACCGTAACAACTTAAGCTTTACTTATCTCCTCCGTCTCTCGTTTCAAAAGGCATGTTTTGTTCCACTCAACACACAAACGACAAGTGCTCGTGACATTTTTGTTACCCTTCATATTAAAAAATTGAGAAAGTCATATTCATACATTGTAACATGAAAATGCATGCCAACCATTTCCATGTTTTTAAATTTAGTTTTTTAGTTCAAATGTCTCCAATCTCTCTGTTTTCATTATAGAAAACGCTATTTCCTCATCATCATCAGAATTTTTGAAGAATCAGACAAGAGATTTTTTTGCTCCTTACCTATTTTGCCAACTACTGCGGAAATTAGAAAGGGGACTTTGAGTTGTTGGAATAGGTTATACTAAAGAAAAAACTGTATCGCTAAAAAACAGCAAGGTACTTTCCTATTTGGGATGGTGATGATGATGATAAAGTAAAAGATGTGATGGTCGATAATAGGAAAGAGAACAAAAAATATATAATGAAAGGGATGGGAGCAACTGTGAAACAAACTGTGTGAGAGAGAGACTTTGTTCATCAAATTTCCCTTTTAGGACACACAACAAAAAACGTGAGAGTGAAAGAGCGAAGCGGTTATTCCATACAAAAAAATAAAGAATTTTGCACAGAAAAAATACAATAAATATATACACACACACGCCATATATCTATGTTATATTTTTTTGCAATTTCCCTATATAATTTGTCTAGCAGTTTGACCTTATTATTACAAAGGGGAAAAATAAGACGACAGGAAGGAATACAAGAAAGACTTGACAACAACGTGCTTCTTCTCTATCGTCTCTCTTGTATTGATGGCAGCATTGACGAAGTCGGTAGGTGGCAAAATTCTTTTCTCCTTTTTTCTCTTTTGTGGTTGCAAACCACATCCCCACATCAAATTGAGTCACTTGTATCCTACATTTTGTACATTTGAAGGAAAAAAGATTATTTTGGTGTGCCTTTGCATTTGTGCCTTTCACATTCTTTCTCTCTGAATACCTCGCTTTTCGTTTATTTTTTTGGTGACGCGATGCCATGCCTCTTATTTTATGGAATGCGTGCTTGCTTGATTCTCTCTGTCTCGACTTTTTGCGTGTCGTTCTCTCTTCTCATCCTCATCATCAAAACCACGCTACATTCATACAAAAAATAAAACAACTGTACGTGTAGCCTTTTTCTTGTTGAGGAACAAAAACGAAAAGAGTACAAAAAAACTTGTTTCTTTCTTGCACTCTATAGCCCGGGCTAGACAAACTGAATGGACTAAAAGTGCTTGAATGGAAAGTGTGGATTGCTTTTTTTCTTCTCTCCATTTTCCCATGATGCTTTCTCTCTAAGTTTTTTTCTTCCTCATATGTTATTATTGTATATAGAGATTTCATTTTTATTTATATGATTACAAACATGGGAGATGATGATGATGATGATCATGGCGATGATACTCTCTCATAGCTCAGAGTAGTCGTATCATCTAACACTTTTTTTCTCTTAAATTCTTTTCCGTGTGTGTATGTGGTTTTTTTGGACGGATACAGGAAGTGAGTAGAAGAAGTGAAGAGAAAGTGTCCCTAGAGCACTAGTGAAGAAGACGTGATTGAAGTCGGTGTTTTTTCCTGTTGGCTTTCATGAGATATTCATCGATTCATCACCTTGGGCTTCTTTTTTTCCAGCTTCTTTTCCCGTTATTCTCATTCTCCTCCTTTATTTTTAAGGAAAAAAAACTTTTGTGCTGCTCACTTGACAAATATATAAATATAAAACTTTATTTGTGTGTATTATAACAATTTCCCCTGATTCCATTTTTTCTTCCTTGCTGCGAGAAGAGTAGATGAGAAAATGTGATACTTTTGCATAATCACGACATAGGAAAAAAACAACCAAATATACAAAAAAATACACGACATATATGGAAAAGTGAGTGGAGACTGGAGACAGAGGTGAGTCAAGCAAACAATGATATTGCTCAAGGGGCTTGGAAAAAAAGACAATTGTATGTGCTTTTCCTGTTCAGTTCTGCATGCATACCAGAGGAAGTTTGTATGTAAGCAAGAGAGAGAGAAAAAAACTGCGAATGAACTTTTATTCTTAAAATGTTCTTTTATTCTTTTCTAGTCTCATATTCCTAATGCAATATACAACGAAAAAAGAGACACAATAATATTCTGTTATTGTTGATGATGATGACAATGCTCTGGTATATAGATACAGACAGACAGAGAAAGTGTGAGAGAGAGGTTTTTTTTGCTGGTGTCGTTTCTCGGGGAAAAGAATATTCCACAATTTATTGCAAATTGTATACGATTTTCCTTCCAAAATGCGGGAAAAAGCTACACTTTTTTTATTCAAACAAAACTAAAAGTATATTGTGTTGAAATAAGAAAACGCTCGCCCACCTGGAATAATAAAGTATATAAGATAATATGTATGTGTAGAGAAGGCAGGCAGGCATGCATGCATATGTATAACACTTTAAGTTAAAATAGCAAAACCGACGAGACGCAATCGTGCTTTCATCCTTTTTTTCTCTCTCTCCATTGTCATAACCCTCAAGGCCTCTGTGCCATATATAAGCAGTCAAGGAGGAAAACTGTTTGCTGGGGTTGCCTTGTTGTGTAAGGAAGCCTTTTAGTCAGAAAAAAATAACTTTGGATGGTTTACCTCTGTCAGCGAAAACTCCATTACCACCGCACACACAGTCACCATCATCACCACCCAGTGGTTCCCATTTTCTGACACTTTTCTTCCTTTTTTTTTGCTTGAGCTTCGTTTAGTAAAATGGGAAACAAAAGAAGTAATATAAATGTATAGAAGCCAAGGCCGACGTTGTGTCAGGAAAGCACACGGCGGCGGTTGTGATGACGATGATGATGATGATAATAATAATCATTGTAATGATGACATGGCTATATATACGATATGGCTTCACTTCCGTTATTCAGTTAACTCAAAAAAAGAGAAAACTTGGTCGTTTTACTTTTCTCTGTGTCTCGGGTTCACGTTTTTGTGTGTGTACATATTTTGGAAACGGTGGAATGAATGTGACTGGCAGCGGGGGTGTATAATGGAAACAGGAATCGAATGGATGGAAAGAGAGAGAGAGAGAGCAAGAGCATCGCATCGTGGTCGTCGTTGTCTCTCTGGTTGTATGAAGGATGACTGGAAAATATGTGGATCGTTTAAACGTCATCGTCGTCAGGGGATGAGCATCAGGGGGTAAATGAGTTGGCCTTTGTGCCAACAAAAATAAAAACAACGGCAACGGTTTTTACTCAAGAATGCAATGAAGCTTGTTTTTGTTGTTGATGTTGTACTCCAGAGAGAGACTAGAGAAAAAGTTAATGTCTCTAGAAAAAGTAAAGTGTATACGCAAAAAAATGGGATAAAAACAAAGAGAAAGAGAACAGTATGTTTTTTTAAAAACTGGGCCAAAAAAATACTGGGAGAGTTTTTGTGCACGCTGTGGAGAGAGTATGCTATGCTGCTGAGAAAGTGTAATATTTCAGGCATAATCGAAAATGTTTGTCACAGTGATGATGATGATGATGACCAGGATGGAACTTGGAACCTAGAAAAAAAATTGTCCCCACACAAATCTGCTCGACTGCGAAAGGGAAAGAGAGAAGGGAAAAAACATTGGGTTTGTGTTGAGTACGGTTTGGTCTGCTGACTCCCCACTTTTCACACAAAATTGACAACTGACGATTGCCCACCATTGTTCAAAAATTGAGGAAACTACTAAAACTACTGCCGTCTGCATGAAAATCTATTTAGGCCAGTAGTAGTAGGTTAGCGTGGCATAATATGTGGTATTATACTTGGTTTACGGAAATATGCATTTTCACAATCAGTGTGATTGTATATTGCAGAAAAAAACATGTAGAGAGGGAAAGAGAGATATTTACAGGGCGGAAATGGATTTTGCTGAGTATTAACGAACTGCTGAGATGAGAAAATGTTTGGTTGGTTGGAGGAGAGAGTGAGTGAAAGGATTTGTGATTGTGTGGTGGTAGAGTACACATTATACATTATGTATTCAATGATCTTGTATGTGGGATCCTAAAAATAAGTATGTATGTATTTTTTATGTCTGTTTCCGCATTTCATCACTTTGACAATCGACATCCTGCTAACGCACGCAATGACGATTATATGATGCAAATGCAAAACACTTGCTTGTTCTGTGCTTGTTTACGCAAGCAGAGAAACCGGAATGTAATAGTGGAAACATATATATTGTTAACTCAGTAAACTTGAAAGTGATAAAAAATCTCTAATTCTCAGTGAATGAATAAAAATCTCCCAAGTGAAATGTGCCAGTGAGCAGCAAAAATACACAAAAGAGATTTAATCTGTACGCTTTAGAAAAAGCTGAAAATAAACAAAAGAAAAAATAATTTCTTCTATCTCCCTCTTTTTGCCTGACTTGACTTTAACTTGACTCCATCATCATAATCATCATCTGCGTGAGAAATTGTACAAGCTGCTTTTTTGATGCTTGTCTTTTTTTGTTTATTTTTGTGTTCCGCAGCAGCAGCAGTTCATGAGAGAGTAAATGTGACCCTCGTGAAAAGAACAAGTCTTCATTTCATCATTTTCCTTTTAAAAAACAAAAAAGTACACCATTTTCCTTGTCTGCATCGCGTAATAAATATTTTACAAAAGAGATTTCAGCTATTATGTCTATCTTGTTTACTTTCTCTTTAGATTAAGGCTTGTAGTATGCACAGCACAAGACTAAAGCGTAATTTGTATCAAGTGAAAATGTAATTTGAGAAGCTAGAGATGGGGTGGTGTTGGTGATGGCGGCGTGGCGGTGTAAAGCATTTTTTTCTATTTTCAAATTGCCTTGGCCATTAAAGGGCTAAAGACTCACTCGAGAAATAAACAGCAAAACAGAGTAGACTAGACACTAGACACAGTTAGCATAAAAGCATTCCACCCAATCCACTCGTTCCGTGTTATCTGATCGCGTATAACACAGCTTTTTTTAAAGGCTCAACTTCTAAAGCACTTACAACTTCTGTGTGGGAATTTTTTCAACAATGAATTTTTACAGCAGCCTTTTTCATTATGAAAAACGGGTATTATCATGTGACATGTTTTTTTACTTTTTAGTAAAATTTTTTTTAAATGTTTACCGTTGACAAATAAATGTATGCAATTATAAACATGAGAAGAATGGAATGGTTATTTGATGCCATTCAATTCCAAAAGATAGGACTGCTTTATTATGCAAACCTTTTTGTTGTTGTTTATATTGCTTCATTCCCAGTTTACCACCCACGTGCATTACAACAAGCAGTAGAACAACAATATTGCCTTTTTGATGACAGTAGAGAAAATTTAATTAAAGCCAAAGCCAGTAAAATGAAATTGCTATTCATTTCTTGTTTTGCCTGAGACAAAACTTATCAGATTATTGTGAATCAACAAACTGTTGTGAATCATCAAAACATTCAACAAGATCATTTAACATGAGAAATTGAGTTGCTTCTGCGTTTGTTTTGTGCCCTTTTGTCGGGAGTTTTCTTCGTTTCTCAGGCGGGTCCCTGATGTATAAGCTTTTGAGTGACTGGAATTATGGGAAGTAAAATAGACTACAAATGTGTTTGGATTCTACAAAGCTTTCACAAGATATTTCTCCGTTTTCCCCACAGGGAAAAGAGGAAATGGATGGCAAAAAGATGTTGTTGATACAGAACTGTAAACAGATCTGTTGAGAATCGGTAGATGTGACAATCACATTTTCACACGACGAGCAACAACATGGGAAGCGACAACACTCTTTGGAAAAAGTGATGTGCTCTGGAATGATGGCTCATGATATTGCCTCTTGCCACATATATCCATCCACCCACATAACACTATCCGACCACACATACTTTCTCTCTGTTTTTTCCGGAGGATTGATAAAATCCGCTTGCTTTTTAGTTTAGCAGGGCAAAGAAAATAAAATGAAAACATGTGTCGTGTCCTACTAACATGTCTTGTCTTTTGGAGTCGCTTTTCAACCGCAGATGTCTGATAGATAGATATTGCTTCTCTCTCCGCTTTTTTGACGAGGGGAAAATGTAGGCGAATAATATGAGAAAATAGTGTAAAAGTAGCTTTTATATATTTTCGGTGACATAGCCACACATATAACGATGGTGGTACCTCATGCCTCTCTCTTGCCATAAATAAATTATATATTATGTTTAGTGTGTGTGCGCTATTTGGTGGTGGTGGTGGGTGCACTGAAGAAAACTAAGAGAGAGAGAAAGCGACTCCTGTTGTTTTGCTACTCGTTTTGTGGAGCCTCGAGCAAGAGGACACACCGCATTCTTTTAAAAGTAATGCAATTTTTTTGCTGCAGTATCATCAAAAGTGTGTCTCCTCGGGATGTCCCAAGTATTTTGTGTTCCGTTACGCCATCGTAAATATATATATGTATTTATATAACAACAAGAGTACACACAGTTGTGCTTGTTTAGTTGTTGCCATGTTCACTCAAGCAGAAAAATAGGGAAAATGACAAATTTCACGGTATTGGCCAGTACAGTAAGTAAGTAGTGTATAGTGTCAGAGAACATTGTTCATTCCCCGGAATTTTTTTTACTGCCGTTTTCCTCGTTTAGCAAGAAAAAAATACTTTTCTTTCTCTTCGTTTTTTTTTGAATGTGGGTATTTCTGTGGAAGACGAGTAAAAAAAATTCTCTAGACTTTTTATACTAACTGACTCATTTATTTTCCTGTTAAAAATTGTGCGGAGACTTGATGATGATTATGATGACGATCAAGGACAACCCACTAGGCAACTCTGCATTTGTACTTTTGTGTTATGTATGTGGATACATAATGGCATTTTTTTCTTTCCATTTTCAACTCTCTTTCAGTTTTATAAACTTTTCTCTTTTTTTATGATAATAATAATAATAATGAGGATGATGATGACGATAGTGATGATGGTATGGTGGTTGGTGTATGACAGTAGTAAAAGTAGTGGAGTAGTCCCATGTAATGAAATGACACTAAACATACATATATGAAAAGATATAGGCTAAAGCACACACATTTATTGTGAAAAGTGGCGAAAAAAGTTGGTGAAAATTTACATTACTTTTTGCTTTCTTTCTCTTTTCCTTCCATAAACTTTTCTTTCTCTCCACAGCCTAGTTTTTTTCCTCTAAAAAACTCTGACTGACTTGACTTGACTGAGTAGTGACTAGTGACAATGTGTTTACCACTGTAATTTCCTTTCCTCAATGCTCACTACACTTTTCACTTTCTCCCCCCTCTCTCTCTTCTTTCTTGTCTGTCTGTTGCTTTTGCTCACTTGAGTAAGTAACTCTACTCTACTTAAAAGTCAATATGGCCCGCAAAAGAGTGAAGAAGTTTTTTTTGTTCACAAGAAGGCAAGACAAAAAAGCCCATCAAAAGAAAGAAGACTTTACTTTCTCAGTAAAGCTGACTTGATCTGGTTTGTGTTTGCGTTGGTGGAGGTAGTGGCGGTGGTGGTGGTTGTGAATTGAATATATGGTATGCCTAAAGACAGTGAACATCTTCATACTCTCTACATAGTGTGTAAGTATAATATATCCAGTAGGGGGTTGTTTAACTTTCTAATTTTTTTACTTCCCCTTTTCTCCTCAAACAACTAGGTATGTATACTTGCTTGCTTTTGGTGGTAGAAGTGATATCAGCCAACATTTTTTTCAAGTTTTTTTTTTATCAAAAAAAGCTAAAACCAACTTTTCTCACTACTACTGACTAAGCATAAAAGAAGAAGCTTTTTGCTGGGTCCTTCATATGGTGATGGTAGTGGTGGTGGTGGAGTAGTGGTTATACCGGTTCCTCAGGAAAGGAAAAAAAACTTTCTTCTTTTCTTTTTACAACTCCCACATGCAATCGCACCGCCACTCAACCATTACAACAAGTATTGCAGCAGCACAGCTAAAAAAAGCACCTATTTGTCCATTTCATTTAAAGAGAGGGACTTGAAGCAAAAACAAAACTTTTTTTTATCCTTTTCACTTCCGCTCTTGGCCTTTTCCTGTGGAAAAATCAGATAAACTTTTAGCCAGCTCACTTT
Organism: Entomobrya nivalis; assembly: GCA_034695485.1. NCBI lineage: Eukaryota > Metazoa > Arthropoda > Collembola > Entomobryomorpha > Entomobryidae > Entomobrya > Entomobrya nivalis. The sequence continues at coordinate 10,922 of JAQFZH010001418.1, forward strand.
CCCCCTGAAAAATAACAACAACGCAGAAATGAGCAACTCTTATTTTTTTTTGAATGCCTCCACACAACTACAACCACATTTCTACACGAGCGAACTTGGAAAAACGAAACGACACACGAGGAAACCTGTAAATGAGGAGTTGAGTCAAGGGTGCTGCCACGCCATTCGTGGACGTTTTTCCACTCAAGACTGACTGCCGGACGACACGAAAGCATTTTTCTTTTCAAAAAACTTTTTTTGAGAGAGACATCATCATGATCACCATCACTCTTCAAATCCGCACTTTACTAGCTTTAGTTAGTCAGCACTCTTTTACAATCTCAGACTCGGTGAGCAGCAAAAGAACAATCTAGCAAGCTTGCTTCACCTCTCTGTTAACAAATTCCTGTAAGAATTGTTCTTTTTGTGATAAATGCATGTGAACTTGGGGGAAGGAAGTCAAGACAAAACATATTCATCTTTCCTGTTCCATTTTCCTTTTCTGGCATCAACGACAACGACGTCGGACAATACACACATGTTTCACATATACATTTGGTGTTTTTTATATACACAAATCTTGTATATTTTTGCATGCATTACAAATATAATATAGAATTAGGGAACAAGAGGGACACGTCGTGTCGTAAGGAATATTATGAATGTGTGTTGCCATTTTCCATCTCCCCTTTCTGCTTTTTCATGCATTGCAAATGTGATGATGATGATATTGTGTCTTGTGACTCTGTTTCCGGCTCTGCCTATTTCTCTATCTATACCTCTCTTTTCCATCTAATATACAAGATGTACTTTTTTTTAGTCATAAAGAGAGAAAATATGTGACCATATCACAGTTGCATGCAACCATGCAACCCAATAATATTATTTTTGTGTGTTTAGTTTGCAAAGCTGTAGCATTTTTTTCTCGTCCTTCAACCTTTCCTCTCCTACTTTTCTACATGCGACCCACTTCACTCACAGCAGCAGAATAACCCAAAGAAGTATAAAAAGAAGATGCTCATGAATAATTCCCATTTTTTCTACTTGTTTTTCTTTCTCTTGTCTCACCACCATACACCACCACCAGAGAAAAAAACCATCTATTGCAAGAGCAAGTACCCATCTTTTCTCAATTTTTCCGCACACGTACGTATGTCGAGACCTCATCTCATCCCATCTACCAAAAATGGATTTAACGTTATCAAGAACCAAAATGCTACTCGATTGACTTCAATATATACATATTTATATACACAATATATATATGATTATTATGTCTGAACGGAAAACATTATTTATATTTCCTTCTTCTTCTACCGCTGTCGTTTTTTTCACAAGCCAAAAACCAAACAAAATAAAAAACCTAAACTTGTCTCTTAACTTGTTTCTTCTCATCACATCTTCTCGTATGTACTCTTTATTTTTTTCTCCCTCCTACTCATCTTGTTTGTTCAGTTTCATTGCTTGTTTTTGTTTCCTTGTTTTGTTTGTGTGTACTCATTTTGCTTTCTCTCTCTTTCGGTCTGTGTGTCATTTACATACAATATTTACAGAAAAGACTCTAACGTAAGCATCTAACATAAATATACATAAATGTTTAGTCTAATATGTGTCTATGCTAAACAATGAAGTGAACATGAAAACTTTTTTTCCTTTTGTTTTTCTTTGTGTGTTTTTCTTCGTGTTTTCACATGATATTAGTGAAAGTATTTGAGACGGGGATAGAACGACAGAGAAAATATACTTACTCTACTCTGTTTACTTTCCTAAGATGGTATATCTTTTTACCAGAGAAAACTCTTTTCCTTTTCTCCACTACTACCACCGCATACTATTATATAGTATGGAAGTAGTTTACTTGACTATTTTCTTTTTAAGGTTCATTTACCACTTTATGCATCTGTTTTTCTGAAAGTGGAGGAGAGAGTGGAATATGGTTTTCTCCGTATACACATGTACAGTAATGTAAGTCCCTGAGAGTGAAGTGAAATGAAGTTGCTTGTCGTTAAAATAAAATAAGTTAAGTTAATGTAAAGTAAATAGAAGAGGGGGGAAACTGCAAGAAGTAAAATGTAAAATTCAACAGTCTTTTATGAACCCTCTGTGTGCTCACTTTGTTTTTATCTTGTTTTTTATTGCGCAACCAGGAAATAGAAGGGATCTAACAGAGAATCACTTAAAATGTTTAGCTAGAATAATGAGTTGACTTATTAATAATTACATGATGAGAGATGAAAGCAGTGAAGCACGCAACTTGATGTATGAAAGCACTATTGAACATATATAGATGAAGTATAGTATATAGTAATTAATTCTTTTAGTGCATTCCATCAACAGTTTTATGAACTATTCTAGATCGCATGTAAAAATTTAAGTTTGCAAAACCGTGGGATATCTTACCTGAAAATGTGTGGATAGTAAGGTTGTTGGTTTGTCTACAGACAGCTTGTTAGCTTTCGCAGATTTCCCAGATTCCTACGAAAACAGAACACATAACAAACACATGGCGTCAGTTAGTCATATCAAGGACACAATATGTTTTATGATATATGCTCATATGATAATATGTGGGTTAGTCGGTTTTGGCTGAGTGAACAGCGAACACAAGTTGTTATGTTAGTAAAAAATGTACATTTTTGGCAGATAATTAATATCACATTGAAAACCGCATTTTACCTATGTTTTTCTTACGCAGAGTAGTGGAAAGTCGGTTAGTTTTTTGTATAAAAATTTTTTGGCGTTCGTTTTATAGCTCTCTTCCTCCAGTCAAGTTCCAGAGATGTGGGGAGAATCTGTGTAGCAGCAGGTTTTATTTCTCTCTCCTCCTTTTCTATCTTCTCTTCTGGAAAGAATAATAATTAGTCCAACAGCTTTAGTCAGAGTGTGTAAATGAAACAAAAAGTGGTTCTTGGAATTATATATCATGCTGTATGTCACACGCAGATTTTTGGCAACCAGAATCATTCCAGTAGTCATTTTCCAAAAAGCAAGCCATCCAAGTGTATCATCATGAATAGCCAACCGAATAAAATAAAGCTTGTGACGACTCAACTGGCTTTTCTGAACACTATACACCGCAGATATACAGTACAGAGAGAGCGACACACACAAGCCATCTCATCAGGACAACCGCGTGAGTATAATAATAGTCATAATGCATAATATTAACTTTTATCATTACTACTATGATCATACTCACTAACTGTCAGTTTTTGGAAGGATATGGGAATATGAGTATGAGCATCAGGGAGTTGCTTTCTCTTTTCTTTTTTCGGCAATCTCCTTTAGCAAAGCCTATTTATGTGGAAGATATGTGTATGTGGTGGACTGCATAAGAGGGAAAATCCATTTAATCCCATTGCAACTCACCTAATAGATTATACATGTGCTTGTGAAAGATGGTATATATTGTATAGTTCTTACTTGTATTTCTGTAGGATATAGGGCAGGCAGACCGCACAAAGGTCCAGCTTTTATGCGCTTTACTCTTCCTAAATCCTCGCGTACAACACACGTTTTGGGATTGATGGCTGCTGGGGCATGTATAAAGTATAAAAAAGACGACGAAGAGAAGACGAGAGTGAAATCAAAGGTAGAAAGTGAGTTTTATTTTTTGAGAGAGCTCCCTCTTGCACGGGATTGCATGTAGTACAACAATAATAATAATAATGTTAAAAGATACAGTTTCGCTGTTAAAGAAGTGTTTGGTGGGCTTTTCTCCTAAAGCTTAACATATAGATATAGTATACATGTTAGATATATTTTTCTTCTATATATCTATCTACATGCAATGATGATTATAGGATGTAATTCTAATAGAGTTTATGGCTCTTGGGCTTTCCTTTTTCCTTCTTCAATGCTTCTGCTGATGATGATCAACATGACGGTTATGTAGCGAGAAAGTATTTGCTATACTATAGCTTGTAGTGGTGGTATGAGAGGGAGAAAAAGGAGATCAAGAGTCTGATTAACTCTCACAGCAAGACCACCGCCATCAAACATGCACATCTACTTTACTTTCCATAGAGCTTCTGTTTTTCTGCAAAAAAAGATTAGTTCACCGTTCACTTCACTCACAGTTAGCCCCTTTTCTTCTTTTGCCCCTTACTATTAGAAGAGAAGAGAGCACAAGCTCCCAACTCTCTCTTTCAAGTCTCACGGGAAATCTTGTCAAAATTCCGATTTATCCCTGAAAAAAACACACACTACAACAGTATATGCAACAAGGAAGCATTCAAAAGGAATCAAGCCCACTGAAATTTTTCACTAGACACCTCCTTTTCTCTTTCACTTTCTCTCTTGTTCACTCACTCTATTTTTTTGCTTGTTGGCATTCACGTCTTTTCCCTCTTCACAAAAAATATATACACACATTCGTTTCTCGTCCAGATAAAATAAAAAAGATGAAACCAGATGGTTGCTTACTAATGATGGACCACGGCTTCTCAAACAGACCACTGGCTTGTTTTTTTTGTGTGGGTGAGCTCTCTCTTGATGATGATGCCTCAGAACAAACGAGCGTTTTCAAGATGGAATGTGTTTTCAACTTGTGTTTTTTTTGTGTAAAGACGAATTTGAGCAAAAGAAGAAGAAGAAGACTTCCAGGGGAAGAATTGTAGAGGAATAAAGATATTTTTAATAAGAAGCCTTGTTAGTTAGCCGTTCTTTTTGTTTGAGCGTATTGTATTGTCTCCCTATCTTCACAGATAAAACAATGGAATTTGCTGTTTCCCTGTTTCTGAACAAGACGAAAACGCTGGTCAACAAGAGGAATCTTGCAGAATATTAATTAGTTTTATTTTCTTGTCCAGCTGCTCCATCTTAAAAAAAGAGGATACCAGCGGCGATATTTACTGTATTGCTCATTTCTACACAGTGTTCTCTATACAATGCGGTGGAAAACAATATACTATTGTCCCATTATATTAGCACAATAAACACTTGAAATTGTGTGCCGGGTAATTGTAGTAATATCAACTTTCTTTTGGGAAAGGAAAACATGTATAGTACACTATTATATTTCAAGTATTATAAATGTTCTGCACACACTAATAACCCGACCACAATCTCCTTTTCTTTTGCGGAGCAGAGCAGAAAATAAAAAAAATGGTGAGTGTGTAATTTTTTGAGATGGTATAACAAGTAAAGTATAGTAGCAGCTTTTTTTAGGGTGATATAATTGTAATCGATTTCCTTTTTATTTCAGTTGACTTTTTTTTCCATGGTGGACCGACCGACTAAAAGGAAAAAGTGACTACAAGGCTGGATGGAAGAAACATTAGCACAGTTTTTTTCCTCTCTTCTTAGATTACTTTTTTGCTCAGAGAAAAAAAAGCCAACACTCAAACTTACGCTATTACTTTGTCTCGTGTGCAATGAATGAATGAACTTATTTCGATGCAGTGCAAGTTGAACAATTTTCTCAGATAAAAATCCAATGATAATAATTATTACATACACAAACTGTACTTGTAGTATAATTGTAAAGTAGCAAAAAACTTTCAACTGGATATATATTGGAAGTAGGGAAAGAAGTCTTATCGGATATTTTTTCTCTTTTTAATTAAGTGGATGTCTCTGTTTCGGAAAGTTGACTTGTTAGGATAAAAATGCTCCTCTTCTTCCTCGTCTTCTAAAGCTTTAACGAACGACAAGGCAAACAACTTTAATGGGGAATGAACGACAATACGTGGATCTGATTAATGGAGAAACTCGTTACTCCAACGACGATGAAGACGACGAAAGAAAAAGAAGGAGTTGTAGAGTGCTGCCGTGATGCGCTATCATCATGGCATTGTTTTATTTTTCGACTAATGTTTTTCGCTACACACAAGAATTTTCACTGAGGTTATGTGTTTAAAGGAAAGTTAAGGAAAGTGGATATGTGTGAGAGTGAAAGCTGAAAGGACATGGTGAGATGATGATGATGATGATGACTATGTTCCAAGCAGGTTTTTGTCTCTTGTGTTGTTGATGTAGTGGATGTGCACCGCAGAGCTGCTACGAAACTCAACTGCCCGAGCAATCCAAGTCGACAAGAGTATTTCAGGAGCAGCGTTCTTTGCTACTTTGGTGCTTTGCTTTCGTTCAGTTCAAGTCAAGTATTAAAAGAATATGAGAGTTTGAGAGAGAAGAGGAGAGAGAGAACGAGAGCTATGAGAAGAGCGGTGGCTTTGGGACAAGTGGAAGGGAGGAAGAGGTGGTTTCCCTTTCTTTTTTTAAAGCTTGTATACATAATATGTTGAAAGAGTGGTGGTGATGGTGGTGCTGGTTTGAGCTCATGTTTTAGTCGAAGAAATGCAAGGAGGAGAGAACAGAGAACAAGTGCAGTGTACTCACAGAGAGAAAGAGAGAGTATATTATTTTGTTTTTAGGGTAAATAGTACTTTTGAGGTTGTGGTAATGATAGCTCGTTCGTTTTCTCTCTCTCCAAACGCAGATATTTCACAATAATTTGTACTCTCAATCTTGTCGGAAAAGTCAACAAGAACTAAAACGACCGACCGAGAGGGAGTGAAGGGCGGCTAATAAAATAGTCATAGTTGAAATGGTGGTTGTGTTGTAAGATGTAAGATCAATAAAGGAACTTCCTAAAAAGGAGTCGTTTCTGGAAGAAAATACAAGGAAGTGGAAGTATAGACTAAATGAATATCATTTTAAAATTGAATGACCAACAAAAATAATTAGAATGATAAAACTGTTTGCTGACAACTGACAACAACAAGAGGACGGCAAACGACCTTTTTTTCTTGTTCTTGTTCTGGCTTGGTTGGCTACACACAACCATAACTATACCAAATAGCCAATTTATCTGTGTGGGGTACCCTGTGGGTGACAAGTACAGCAACAAGACTATAATGCTAAACAACTTGTTAGTCAGTGGAAGGTGAAACTGACTGAGAGCCTCCTTCTGAATATTCTATGCTGCCAACCATAAATTCCACTTTCCATTACTCAGTCATGACATTTTGTTTATATATCATTTCCTTTCCCCTTTTCTAAAAAGGGATAGTCTTCGGCACGAAGCAAAACTATTACTAATGCCATTTGCTGTCTGCTGTTTTACGCTGTCCTCTGTTTTAAATAAATATATCCATATTTTCTCCCCTCCACTCACTTGGTACATTCCAACAATGATTTATTTAATATCTGCTATTTGCCATACAATTTTTAAACGTCCAGAGATTTTTTGGGAATAAAAAGCAGTTAAAAGTTTTTATTGCAGTGGTATGTATGTATGATGCACACAGCAGCCAAGCTAAAAGTATATGTATATTTTTTGTAGGTACAACATTTGAGCCACCACCGGGTTGCTTCTTTCCATGAAAAAATGATATAATGACCTTGCTCATCTAAAAACATGAATATTTTATGAGAATATGTCATACGACACGGTATGAAAATGAAATTGCACACATGTGAAGCTACATGCATCATCCCATCTTTCCATCCCATTCTTGTCGTGCATGTGACACGAGGAGGGCTGTGATGCTCCTGCTTTTTAGCTGATATTACGGTGCTCTATATATTTTTTTAAACTCAAAAGAATTCCATTCCATCATCATTTTCATCATAAGGAAATGGCCTGACATGGCAAGGATGTTCAAGTAAAAAAGAGGGCTAGACCAGACGCAATGAAAGAAAATTTCTTGGCACTTTTCTTGGTGACATTTTTCATACAATTCCCTGTTGGCAATGCAATTCATATACTTGGTATGAACCTTTTACTTTCCTTTCCCGGAATGAAATAATTTAAATAATAATAGTAATGCTGAATGTTTTCATTTATTTTTGCAATTCATTCAGTCAAGAAATATGAAAATATAGCACACATCATCAACTTGGAAGATAACCAGAAAATAAATACATGTACACACGTTTTCAACCAACGGTCCACGCTCCGTCCAAAGTGTATACTCCACCTATTTATATTGAGAAAATCCCCTCATTAATATTTAAGCCATTTAATTTCAATTAGAAAGCAATTTTATTGAAAAAGACCTTGAGCTTGGGTCGCGGCGTCCGTGCTCAGAAAGACTGCCAAGGCGCCAAGATCTTCCGGCTGAACAAATTGTCCAGTAGGCTGCTTCTCCAGGAGCAATTCCATTTTCGCCTCATCGAAAGAGATTCCCTTGTCATTAGAAATTCTTTCAATTTGCTTCTTGACTAGGGGAGTAAGCACCCAACCTGGACAGATGCAGTTACTCGTAACGCCTGTTCCCGCTGCCTCCAAACCAACACTCTTGGAAAATCCTATTATCCCGTGCTTAGTCGCACAATAAGCTGTTTTGTTCTTGGACGCCACTCTACCGTGTGCACTAGCAATGTGAATGAGCCTTCCCCAGTTCCTCTGATACATTTGGGGAATGACATGGCGAGTCAAATGGAATGGAGCGTTCAAATTTACTCTCATCAAATACTCCCACTTTTCTACAGGAAAATCCTGGACAGAAGCTGTATGTTGTACGCCAGCATTGTTTACCTATTCAACATATGTAAATAAGTATGTGCATGCTTTGTCCTTAATGAATATTATAATTGACTTTATTTGTGATGTCATTAGTATATACCAGAATATCAACTTTTCCCAGGTCCTTAGTGGCCTGTTCAATCAGCTCCTGACACTGCGATGGTTCTGCCAGATTGGCCGAGGAGTAGACAACCTTGTCATTTGACAAGGACGCCAACTCATCTCTCAGATTGGACACTTGATTTTCCTTTTCCAGTCCATGGAAGAGAACTCTACAACCAGCTTTGGCAAACTGACTGGCAATGCCCCATCCGATCCCACTTGTCGAGCCTGTCACAACAGCACACTTGCCACGCAAACTTTGCAGCCAACTCATTATACCAGAGGACTCGTCTATGTATTAGCTATAAAAATGCAGCACAGAGGCACCAAGGATGAAAGATTGTGTCGATGGTGTGTGGCTCAACTCCTCCTTCCGTTTTTCCCCAGTCGTTCCTTGTTCCCAAATTTTTACTCCAGTTCTCCTGCTTCACAATCAAAATGAATAGTTAAAAGAGACATTATCACTCCATCACCATTATAATCATCATCATCAGAGCATATAGCGTATAGCATAAAGCAATTGCCGAAAAGCCTCTTTTCCAATGCAATGACAACAAATGCTTGTATATTTGACATAAAGCGAAAAGGCGTGCATATAATGGTCTTTGAGGCTGTGCTGTATGGCTTTCTGTATGTATCGCATAAATTATTGGATTAATTTAGATATCAACATTTTTTATCAAGATGATAAGCATTCACTCAGAGTCACAGTCAAAGACTCGACTACTCTGGAGTGGCTTTGAAAACCCGACACGATATTACAAAACACACAAAAACGCACAAGGGCGAGTTCTACTGAACGGTGGAGCAAGAGCACCCGCCTAGAAAAGCATTACTGTTATTATTTACGACGAGTACATAAAACTTTTAAATGGGAAATGGCAGGGCCAACTGCCAACTCACCAGAAAATAATATGCAACAAACACTAGAATTTCCTTCCAGCACCAAACACAACCGCCACACTTATACAATTTAACAGAAAATCTACTATTTTCTCCGAGACCCACACACCAAAATAACTGACGGGCTGATGATAAGAAAACACTGAAATGGTCTTTATGCAAATGCTAAATGCTAACTAGTCAAAAAGTCTCTTCTCTTCTTCGGACGACGACGATCACGGTGATGGCGATGATGATGATGACAATGCCATGCACGACTACGACTGCTACTGTCAGCCTAATATAACTATTGTACTTACGCATGCACACATGAATGGTATAGCTACATATAGCTTCTTTATTGTGATTAAATGTGCTAAATCGCCAAAACACTTAAATGTATGGTTTTGTTATATATTTTTTACATTTTATTTTTTCAGTATAGCATTCATGTATTGTATGGTTGCACTGATGGCCGTGGTAATAGACCATTATAATCCTAAAATCCTTTTTTAAAGTCGTGCCATGTGCATTCTTATTTAAGTACCATCTTATCAAAAATACAATCATTATGTCCAAAGTACGTGAGTCCCAAAAGATTATTATTTTTGGTACTTTTCTTCTTAAGCTAAAGAATGTAAACTTGTGTGAGACACCCGACACGATATCAAGAGACAGGATAGAAGACGGCGGCGCGACACCCTAACTATGTGTTATTTTCTGCTTTAACTTTGCAACTTGACTTACGCAATAACAACAGCTTCTCCTCAGCTAGCCTCAGAGCAGAAGCTCATTAATGAATCCCAGTCAGTTCAACAGCACTATCGCATCGCTGTAATTATAAAAGTATGCCTATATATCATCATGCGACTCTGGCTACACTGTACGGAAAAGCCATTAAAAGTACATAAGTTGATATATAAATTGTAAGATGATGATGATGATTATTATGTGATGTAGTGAGCTGGTTAATACGTGAGGAAAGTTTTCGGTCTTCAACTGGTTCCTCTAGTTTTCCTGTTTTGTTATTTTTGTTATAAACTGCTTCGCAACATGGAAAACCCGAAAATTGTATCGATAATCTAAGTATCAAAA
>JAQFZH010001419.1:0-21437 GCA_034695485.1 Entomobrya nivalis
TTCATCCAGAGTCGCTCTCATTAAAAGCGTGGTCCTTCGCATCTTATTGAACATATTTAACAATCACATCGCAAACAGTATTTGTTGTAGGGTTTCTAGTAGACCTATCAACCTCTTGTCACATCTTATTGCATTGCATTACAACAACACTCATACTTTTACAGTTATAATATCGTATAATAATGTCATCATCAGCTTGTTCTCGTCAGCCTTTATATATTACCAAATATCACAACGTCTACTTCTCTATGAGAAATAAGGTGAAAGTATAAATGCATAGAATTGCACGTTATAAATTTATTTTATTGGGGAAAAAGATCGTTTACTTGGAAGAACTGAAAGAAGGGAACGGTGGAAAATAAGGACGTATTTATATATAGACATTTTTAGACGACAACGATTTCTAACCTCATCTTGTATTTTGGTGGGGTATGACGTGGTAGCCAGAGTTTATAGGCGACAAATAAGGAAAAAGTGGCAAGTAACCCAGCAAGCAGTTGCCAGTCGGTTTGATATGAATGTTTTAGATGAGATTCGCGAAATTCAGTCATTACGACAGGGAAAAGCCATGTTATGTCGTGACCAAATGACCCCACATATTCTACCCACCACACAATTTTCTCTTGCTTACTTGCTAGTTGCTTCTGTTTCTGCTACAACTACCACCAGTTCCACTGTTGTAACCAATTCCTCTATTTCTCTGCTATATTTTTTCGTTTTTTTTTTCTCTTTTTTCGTCGAAAGACGAATTTCTATGTCTTTACAGAATCTTGCCAAAATCCTCCAATATGTAGTGGTTGTAAACAAGGCAGTTTAGTATATATACACTGCTTTCCTCTTTGTTATTTTGTGTTGGAGTTGGTGGACCTCGCCAAAATGCATGTACTTTCTACCCGCCTTTCGAAAAGGAAGAATTGGTTAGGAGAAAGAAAATTTGTTGTTTCTTTCCCTTACTGCAGCGTAGCACTACCAGAACAGCTACTCTCGTTCTACTTATTTTAATGGCAGCTTGAAAGGAAAATCGAATATATGTAGTTCATTTATTTCATGGGAAACGTATTACAAGTGGCAGTAGTGTGTGGTATTTTGAATTGCTAAAACATGTATGCATGGTTTTTATACTAGATAAACCGCCATACAACTTTCACTTTTTTCATCTAAATTAAACCGACTTTCATGTTATGTATATGTTCGCTTTACTTTCACTCTTGGATTAAAGGCCGTGTAGGTGGTTAGGATGAAAGAAGAAAAAAAACTTCAGACTTTTTAGTTAAGTTACATTCCAGAGTTGGCAGGATTATCGCCTTCATCAACATCATTACTTGGATCATTGCCTCCGGTACTCTTTGGTGTGCTTATTTGAGTGTTACATTTTCAAGGAGGAGGAGAGGAAAGGCTTATAATTTTGGATTGTTGTTGATGAATTGGCTTCTAGCGGAGAGAGAGAAATTTGCAGAGTAGTTATAATTGACTGACTGACTGCTGATTCTAGTTTAGTTGTTCTGGTGGTTGGGTGAATAAGTCTTGGGTTTGCTTTTGACTAGATACTAGACCAGACCAACTAACTTTTTCCCTGGTGTCTACAGAATCCGCAATTATAATGAAATCTGATGGAAACTACAATAAAACTAGAATGTAGATAGTATGCTTAAACAGAAAATCTTCAGATATTTAGAACAAACTATGTCGAAAACTAGATCAAATTTTATATGTACGTACATACAAGCTCGTAAATATATGAAATAGTTTACTCGTCGCACCCTCCAGTCAAATATTTTCAGCTTAAGTAAAGGATTTTCAAAAATTTACTCAGCAAACACTCAGTAATAATCTGTGTTAACTGGAAAAGTATCTTTACTTGTATTGAGTAGGTTCACTCGCAAACGTACATAGTCCGTTTCATAATTCCGTAGCCAAATATAAATTGTGATATCCAAGCAGTAAAATGATTAACAGACCAGATGTTGATATGAGAAGATAGCCAATGTTCTAACTTAAAAATGTGCCGAAGGATTTTTCTCCAGCTAGACCTATGTAAGAGTAACGTGGTCAAAGGTAATTCAGTCAAAAACCTGATTTTTGGGACATTTTTCATACTCAAAATTTCATTTTGCCATAACTCACTTAATAAGAAGTAGAATGTCATAATTTTGGTTCTACATTAATCCTACATTCGTCAAACCCTTCCTTTAGATATTATTACATTAATAAAATTAAACAGATAATTCAATTATGGCCACTATTTGGTCTGGGAAGTGGAAAAACTTGAAACGGCTGGGGGCATGATTTTCATCAAAATCTAATTTTGCGCATTTGCGTTTCAAGAGATGCCAACTTCGAGTAATCCAGCCAGCATATCGTCAAAAATTGTTTCACAGATAATCTAAAGTACTTAAATTATTACTCACATCACGCTCTACTTTGAATGCTATTTGAATATTTCGACACCTGTTGTCCCTCTCCAGCATCTCATTTTATATTCAAACTTTTTTGATAATTTTGGCAAATTGGCAATCGTTTTTTCAACTCATCTGCTCGGTACAAATTTCGTCAACAGGAAACCTTTGACGGCTCTCTTTAAAGCTCAAAATCTGGGTGAAAATATTATATAAACAATGTATTGTTTTTACTTGACCAAACTTCAAGACAAACCTTCAAAGTATAATACAGTTGTAAAATTACATTCTCTTTTAATCGGAGTTTTACAACTTTTTGGTTTCTGAGCTGCCACTAATGAACAGAAGTACATACATGACAATGCTTGAACATATTTTTAAGTTAGAACCTTGGCTATCTGATTATATCAACATCTGGCCAATTCAGCAACTAACTGCTTAGATATCACAATTTGAACGTGGCTACGGAATTATGAAACGCACTATGTAAATATATGTACAGTCTGACCACAATAACTGTGGTTTTCTTAAAATAAATAAATAAGTCGTTTTTGGAAATGCTGATAGTTTTGAAAGCGATTTTCGTCCTTATTTGCGATGAGTTGTGATCACCATCACTTCGTTGTCCTCATTCAGGCAGTTCCCTACTTGATAATAAAATGAAATTATTAATATCCTTATTTGTTGAGAATACAGCTGAAGCATTCTATAAAATAGTGAGCCCAAATTACATTTAATACAAGGTTTGTTTGCTGACTTCAATGAATCATCATTATTACTACCACATCATCACCCTTCCAGTCATCATCTACATACATACATTCTATCACTTTCTGGTCGCGTCGGTTTGATTGTAAGTTCTACAGATAAAACAGCATTAAATTCATGTTCATATGAACGTGCATCAACAGTCTCCAGTTCTACAAATACTCTTACTTCCAACCGGTCTGGTACGTGATGCTACGCCCTTCATCTTTTGTTCAAGAAGTGCGGTATCCTTGTTTTGGCACTCGTGAATGAAAACAAAGAGAAAACTTGTCTAATTGTAATGGATTTGTTCATAGTCGCTTCTTTTGTAGTTATCGTACAGAAAATGTCCGCGTCGTGTATGCACTTTATTTTCTGTTTGTACACAGGAATTACATGCAAGTATCAAAAACAAAGTGTATAAGTGAAAGCAGAGTCAGCCAGCATAACCTTTCACAGCATTCCAGCTTTCCTCAAACCTCTGTATATATTACGCATAAAAATATACACATCGCTTTTTCATCTGCCTTTTACCAAGATTACTCCTCTGGCTCCATTGCTCGTCCCCGTTGCAGCAACCGCGTCTTTGAGTCCACCACCACTTTACTTTCACATCCCCTTTCTTCTTTTCAAAGTAAAATAGTCCAATAAGTTTTTTCAGAAAACTTCATCAGGACTTTGTGCACTAACTTAGTTAGAAACTACATGCTAGCGCTATCACATTTCATCATCAACAAGGGAGCCCTATAAACAACGTACTTCGTCTTTGCAGTCTTCATCTACATACAACTATACACTCATTGCTTACAAGCTAGCTAGTTTTTCAGAATAACACATCTCAGGAAAAAAAGTTACCATTCACTCTGAAGTAACTTTGGTTGTCGTAAGAGTTGGTACATCAAGGACAACATAGAGTTTGAATATACGTACAAACTATTACACAAGAATTTCTGACTGCGTCGATGTGCCCTGTTCTCGAAAATGCTTTGTGTTTAAAATTTAGGCATCTACATTTGCATTTAGACACGAACACGACAGTCAAACACAAACACAACCTATCATTTCTACCAATGTAATGGCAAGTTAATAGTGAATTGCTAGCTTTGATAATTAACAGCAAAGCAAATAATAACAATAAACAAAGCAGACGGATTAGAAAACTATAGTTTTATCAAGGGATAAATGCGTTACATACTAAAAGTAGGTATTTATTTCTGGCTATGGCAAATACTCAAGACAAGTATAGTTTTTGTTAGTTTTCGCTTTGAAATAACCCTTCAGGCTAAAAATGAACAAAGTGATTTAAATCCAATATGGTTCTCAGATCCGAAAAACCCATTCAAGCATCTCTTGCAGATTTCGATATCCTTTTGTAAAAATTGTTCCATCTCCATCATGTTTGTTTGTTGTAATAGTAAATGTTTGTAAAGATGGAAATGTTGGCGCTGGCAGTTTATGTAAGTTCGTGTTCTTTTGTGTGTATACCATACCATCGTATAATCATCATACATCGCACCACTCTCTTCACTACAATTTCAACTCGATAGTTGCCGTATTCATGATCCGATTCCGTATTTTCAGAGTAAGTCGTGCTCAGAGCTCCGGTTTTGTTTGTTGTTGTTAAAGAACACTACTACCTATACCAAGTGTTAGTAAAAACTATACAAATGTACATATACCTAGTTTGTTTGTGTACACACTTGTACTTGCTCCGACTCCACTACCCACCCATTATAATATGAACACAACATGTCGATAATAAGTAAACATGATCAAAGGATTCATCATCCTCTTTAGTGGATTTACTCAAGTAATTTGTATTTGTTGGGTTCTATTACAACTTTGTAGACATTTAGGTGTTTGAATTTTGTACATACATATATCTAGCTCAAATATGGATAAGTGTACTACATATAAAACCATTATCAACACATAGAGAACTCAATAGAAAAAGAAAATTATATACATGCGGTTATATCATGTACAGAAATTTTGTTCGTTCGTATCGTTTCTTTTGTGTATATCGTCATTGTGTACACTACATTTTCGCGAACCGGAATCCATTAAATCTGGAATATTCGTTTTGCGTGGAGAACGGAGCAGAGCAGACCCAAAAGTACATAATATGCATATGTGCTGCAAGAATGTTCCTATAATAGTCTCTGGTATAGATCGTATAGTTGTCTGTGAAGCGTTATGATTGTGTAAGTTTCCCATAATTATTAAGAGGAAAATGAAATAACCTAGGTAAGTCGGTCTCTATTCTACGTTAAATTACGTTATAATCGTAAAGCATAAAATGGTATGTGTATAGTCAAAATGTATGATGATGATAAAAACATGTGTGTATATACAGTGTTAGCAAAGTATAACATAAAGTAGAGGCAACATATTATAGTTACTTTACCTACTTTCTCTTTCCGTGGTTCTGTTTTGGTAATTGAATAAAACTGCAAAAAGGAAACGGAGTGCGGCATAACAGATTATTATAAGCAAAAGGGGAAATTATATTCTGAAACTTTAGACTGCTGAGTACAACACAACAAGTTACATCTCGTTCGCCCTACATATTCCATGTGAAATCACATAGCATATAATGCTAGCGATGGTGATGATAATGATGTAGAAACATTTGGACAACTCAAGTATAATGGCTAGATGCTCTGGATATGTACTTGCGTCATCATATCATTCAGAAGTGGACAAATAGTTGTTCACTCATATTCACAACAGCGACAGCATAGTTTTCATTCTTTCATATTACTGCGCGGACTCACCGTTTCTTAAATCGCTCACCATCCTCCTTATGATAGAATAAATGTCATACGCAATTCAACTATGGCTCATTTCATCAACCGACTGTAAGAAATAATAAAATATTATGAAGGCCATGATGGTGACAGAATGGAGAGCCAAATTGCTGCGATCTCTCAAAATCAGCTAAAATGAGTGGACATAACGTTATATTTACAGAAATCTATGCATATAAAGTAGGTATGGTATGCGTTTACAATATAGGTAAAATATATACAACTATGAATATGCATGTAAAGATTCCTTCATGATGTATGTTGCATCACAAATTTTCATCAATATTCACGTGCAAAATGTTATGTTGTAAAGACATATTACAAAGTGTGAAGATACAGACGGAGACAAGACTTAATTTTATCGCTCTTCCGTTCCAGATCATATAATATTCCACTTGGTAGAATCATGTAATTAATTTTCTCGAGATTGATACAAGTCAGACAGGCATAAAATTGACATGAACACGCGCAAAAGCTCCTCATGCTCAGTCAAACACAAGTACATACTATATAAATATGTGTATTAATGTAATTTCTGATTTATAGAAGCTATATGTTTGGGTACTGCGGGTACTATTAGCTGCCGAAGTATATTTTCCGCTCCGGAAACTTGTTAATACTAGTACAACTGGTGAAAGTAGAGCAAAAAATTCCAGAAATTTAGAAATTTCTTAGTAGCTGTCACATTTTTACTTCAAATAAATTAAAGCTCCTGGTGAAACATCGTATCAACAATTTTGCAGGTGACATAACAAAGCGACGTTTCTCTCCCACACCCACTCAATAAAATCGTTCGTTTATTATATTGTTATCCAGTTCCGTGATCGTGTAATAATGATATACCACACGTGTGAAATGAAAACCTTTTAAACTAGAAATGACTCGCGATGCTATATGAGATGTCTTTCTATATTCTCACAACATCAAATAAATCGAAATGATTGAAAATGAATAACGGAAATACGCAATTGAATAAAACACTCATAGCTTAACGTCAACACGAACTCATCGCCCCTTTTTTACATTGCTATGAGGTATACTGATATGTATGTTTAGGATAATCAAGTATAATCATCCTATACATATATTCTGAATAGTGCGAATGTAAGTAGTAATAGTGGTACAGCAGTACCAGTATACTGGTATGTGAACAAAAAAGAGAAAGCGTGGGAGTAGGAAGGGCAAAAATATCTTTTATTTGATGGGAACGAATCATGTGGCTTTCTTCTTTTCTCTATTCACTTGAAAAACAAGGAATAAAACTTTCGTCCAACTGTGAGAAAGGGAAGGAAGCGACGTGTAGTACAACACCAGCAGCCATGAAGGAAGAGAATGAGTATAAAAGGAAAGAAGAATAGGACCGAATATTAATTCATAGAAAACACCGACAGGGTTACTCGACATTCCTCATGTTGTAAAATGTAATGGGCTCATAAAAGGTCACAAGTGTAGTGTGAGGAACAAATGACTTGTGGAGGAAGGTTGTGAGTATAAAAACGTTATAACAAATATTACTCAGCTTCTTTTTCATTACGTGTCTTTTAGAATAGTAATTTAGATCTACAAATATATACGTACGTCCAACTGCATTTGTAGAATGCAAGCTACAAAAAATTACACTAAAATCAGACAATTTTCCATTTTTCCTACGCATACATATACAAATGGAATAACAAGAAGTGTGGAAAGCTTGATACAAGTACAATTTTTTAATTTACTCTCGTGATCATATTCGAGTTTTATTTACATTAAAACTTGTAAAATTGTGCAATTTGTAGTCTTTGTTTTCATCGTTCACATCTTTACGAAAACGAAGAAAATATATTCTATTCTATGCATGCAGTTATTGCTGGTTACCGCATATCCCACTAACGGGCGACAACGGTAGATATACCATAGACTCTTGGATTCTTATTACTTACACAACTTGCTAAACTGATGAAAGCAAAACCTTAATACCCCGTTTTAAAGATTTTAATAATTTCAAACAGCGCGAAGCGGCAGTGAAAAGGGTTAAGTAACAGGTCAAGTAATTTTTGTATAGAATAGCTGAATTTCAACGAGTAAAAATATGTCACGTTGGCACTTTGTTGCACAATTTGAGGCAATTTTAACCTTACTTAATCCCCCAAATATTACTGTTTTAAGCAAAATTATAGCTGACTGTCAACAATGTCAAGTGCCCATTAAAAAGTGCTGAGACCATCATAAGTTTAAAGTTTTCCTACACTATTGCGATTGCCTATATGTACGACTGCATGCTTTTAGTTAAAGACACATCATAATAGCTAGATTCAACTAATTTTTTTTAGACATAAACATGTAGCAGTTATAAGGAAATATTTAAGTGCAGTGAAAGTAGTAATAAAATAAGATCGAAATTCGGTATTTTGGGACGTTATGTATACACAATCCAACATGATACACTTTCTAACTAATTAGCACAGCAATAATTGAACGAACGTTAAATATTCAATCTAATAACAATTGCAATACCAATTTCTTGTGTGTCCCATTAGAAATGCCTGATCAATTAACACGGCAACCTTAATTGGATAGATAAAGAGCATTTATATCATCAACTCAACTCGATTGTCGACGTTTCACAATGGTGTCATTTCCTGTTACTTTTTCATCTGATGACACCTTGTCTCAATCGACCATAGAAAAGCATCAAGGCTAAAACACAAAAAGTAGCGAAAGAATTTCGTTCCTTCTTTTACAAAAGTAGCACTAACAAAATGACAAGTCATCCATTTCATCCCGTTACTCGGTCTTATGGTTTTCTCATTTTTTTACTCAGGCGTCAATATAGCATCAGGAGTAGTGCGTATTCGCTATTTATTGTACATCATATAATCCATATAAAAATCTTCTTATTGAGTATACTACCATAACA
This sequence comes from Entomobrya nivalis, assembly GCA_034695485.1. NCBI lineage: Eukaryota > Metazoa > Arthropoda > Collembola > Entomobryomorpha > Entomobryidae > Entomobrya > Entomobrya nivalis. The sequence goes on from JAQFZH010001419.1 coordinate 8,853, forward strand.
AAAGGACACATGCATATATCTATCTACCCTTTGGTTGTCCTTATTATTATTACCAGCTAAGTTCTTATTATTCTTTTTCCCTTTCAGCGGTTTTTTCGTTCCCTCACAGCGTGCAGCTTCCGTCATCCTTGCCTTTCTTCGCCTTAGTCCAGCAGCTTTATTATTGTCGAGACGGGGATATATAACATTTTTGAATCTCTGACTATTTTATATAACTTTGCATTATACCATGGGCATGGGTGGGTGAATAGATTGTCCCATTTCTAAGCTAGTTTTCTGGGGTAAAAAAAGTATTGCACAATAAACTACGTCGTTTAGGATTCTGTTGCTTTTGGTGGATAGATAATAATAACTCCAACAAAACTACACAAAGCCGAATATACTGCATACATACATTCCATCTGATCATTTATGGGAGGATTTGTATGTGTTTCTTATTTTTCGTCAAACCAACGGACATCCACTGTCATATCCTATAATATGTATTGCAAAGGCAACGAACAGCAATGTAAGTTGAAAACTCCACACATGCCATATAATACCATAATAATAATACAGATGTTGACGATGGCTCCAGTTGTATAGCAGCAACTGTCTGAGTCTGAAGAAAAAATGCCAACACTGCTAGCATATACATATAAATGTACGTATGTACATATGTACATACAATGTATAAATACATTCACGCACAGAGTCGTATTCTAGAAAGGCTATAACTGATGAAAAGTTTACGAGTGTATACCCCCTTCATTCCGCAAGAATAGTCAGCAGCATCTCCGCTGTTTTCTTCTGTTTCTCTCTCTTTTTCAAGAACGCTTTTCATGACTTCCTTTTTAGAAGATATTTTCAGATCTTCTATCATATTTTGTCCCTTTTATTTCCTCGTATTATACGGTCATAACCTCAAACTATCAAGCAAAGTCGGGTACTCTCTTCATGTTCAACAACGAAGGCAATGTTCAACGGCAGTGTTGTAACTACTGTCCCTGCTTTTCTTTATTTCCGTTTCCTCCTCCTCCTCCTCTTTCTCCTGTGTCTCATCTATTTTTTCTCCTCTTATAAAAAGCCACTCGTGAACTGTTGTAGCGTGGCTAAGCACACACGCTCGCTCGCTCAAGTGAAGATTATGAAATATAGCAACATATCTATAAAAAAGGAAACTGCATATTTATGGATGTTCAAGCGACAGCGTGCATGCATAATGGAGAGAGCCTACTAATAGCTAACAGCAGAGAAGTCGTTTTATTTTTTATGTACAGTCAATCTTCCAGAGGGAAAATACAGGACAATTATTATATGAGCGCGTTTTGCTGCATTGCATTTTCTTACCCGATTTCTAATAATAAAAGTATGTTCTACTCTAATACAGGCAGAACTGATAAAAATAACCCATTTTTTGTTTTGTTCTCTGGTGAAATTGCACCTTAGATATATACGTAACATTTTAATACTAACAGCATTCATTGTACTTTCATACAACACAAGCACATCCGCTTTGGAGAAAAGAGAAATGGCTTGGAGGACGGGAAGATGAATGAAATGAAATAATGCATTTTCACCTTGGATCTATTTATCAAATAACCTCTTCAACTTCGGTGCTTTGCTTCTCTGTGAGTTTTACATGTGACTACGAGCTCGAAATGAAATTTGTTTAAGAAGCATAAAGACGATAAAAGTAGCCTCATTTTCGCAATCCCATGCTCATCTGGATGACTCAGGACGAGTAAAAATAACACTATTTTTAATCTCATAATATCCCCTTTCGCTTTGCATCAGCATTTTTTGCAACTTTTGCTTCTATCTACAACATCACACATAAAAGCTTTGCATGCATTTTTCATTTTCATCCTTACTTTCACCAGCCAAGAAAATCCCGAAAAAGGAAAAATGTTAATTTATTTCTAATAGTATAGTCCACAGAATTTCCTAATCGCTTCTTTTTTGCAACTCGTAAAAGAAAAAGGAAAGCCTTCTTTCGAGAAAAAGATCATTCAAAGGAAAACAATTGGATATGGAACTTGGTGTAAAATGCAAAAAATGTTGCATTGACTGTCATATTCCTCTATTACCACTATACCATCAAGTCATTCTATTTTTAAAAAATAAAAAGCAAACTAACTTTGTTGAAAAGGAAAACTATTTTCTCCTTGAGAAAAAAAGAAGTAAGAATAACAGTAGAAAAAAAGTTTTTTCTTTCTTTCCTTTTTGGTTAAAAAGAACTAACCAAAAAGAGTAAAGGAAAGGAAAAAGAGAATAGGTGAAGAAAGAAGAAAGCATCAGAGCTTTTTCTCATCTCCTATTTCTTTCGGTTCACCAAACAATGTATAACAAATTTAAAAGTTGAGGAAATATCAAAATTCTTTTTAGCTAAGTTTTCACATACCATACTACACCGCTTTGCTTACTGGAGAAAAGGAAGGCAAAGACACTTGTAAAATGTACATTGACAGAGAACGGTACATAATAATAATCATAATATTATCTATCTCTGCGTTGTACATACATTTATCTTATCAAAACGAACACTATACTATACTGTGAACCTATACAACTCCATATACCAAGTCAAGTGATACATATATTGTCGTCATCATCACATATATTATTCAACCAGTTCCAGTTCCAATCCTGGTATATGGTATCATACTCTAAAAGGAAAGTTGTTTTCTTCTTTTCCGTCGTATTTTTAGTTTGGCATTACCTTTTTTCGTACATCGTTAAGGAAGCCATGTACATACATATAGGCTGGTGGTACATGAACGCTTTTACCCTTGGATTTCATTCATACATACTTCCATTTCCTCTACCCTTGTGTAAAGGAAACAGTTGAGTAGTTGCAAACCCAACTTTTTCCTTCATCTTGTATGTACCTTTATACCACATACAATATGAACATAAATACAAAAAAGACGAGGTAACGAGAAAAAACAGAAAAAGGACCTCATCGATTTGCAGATGCCGCTTCAACATGAATACTTCAAGTCATTCTTTAACGCACATAACACTGATTTAGTATCATTTTCCCAGCTCACTCAAACTATACAAAATATATATTATGTATTTGAGGTTTTCTCCGGTTTCTCCATGTGGGTCTTTAGAGTTTTTCACTTTTTGAATGTTACACTGAGATTTTTAAACAAGGAAGTAAGGAAAGAGAAAATTTTATTCCTGAGGTTTTTGTTTGAGCTGAAATAGGAGTCTCAACTCAACGACATCGGTAGCACGCACTCGCCCAGAGTATTGTACAAAAAACGAAGATCTGTTTTTATTATGAGAACCCCAAGCCAGCCACAGATCCTTGTTTCTTTGTTCAATGGATTTACACACACGTGTGCCGTGCCGTTACTATTACCATCCCATACCACCATTGGATTGTGTTTGGATGTATTGTTACTAGCTGAAGTGGCCCGACACAGAATGTCGTGCTGCTAGATAGGGAAAGGGATTCACAAAACCCACCATTTCTCTAATCCCAACCAACTTCCAACCTCCCGGTCATCGCCTTACTCCAACCCACTTCGTAACTCCCGTCATTGTCTTTACCCCAACCATCTATCTTAATAAAGTCTCTTTCCTAAACCCAACCCACTTCCTAACTGCCGCTCTTTTCATACCCCAGAAAAGTCAAAACTCTAATCTGACCTCGAATTCAAATTTAGCATCTCAAAGTACCCTCAGAATCTGAGTTTTAGCTTGCTAACCCTTGATTTGCACGATTAAGAGCACCTCTGGGGTAGAAAAGGTCATAACTTAAATCTGACCTCAAATTATAATTCAGCGTTACATATTGTATCTATTACGTTCTGATTTTTAGCCTTCAATATGGACTAAGTTAAATTGAAAAATTGTTAAATAGTTACGCCGTCCACATAAAGCCAGTCGTTTTGTAAAGTTGATAACAAATGACACAGAGGCGAAGCAAATATAGTCCGCTTGTAATAGTGATGATAGGAGGTGGTATAAGGATCGGCAAAGTAAAAGATGTGACTTGTGAGGCAAAGATCTTTTTTTTTGTATGGATGCTCAGAATCCAATACATATTGCATTGACAAGTGTAACAATGGCTCATGGGTTTAGAGTATCTTATAAATTATATACCTTGTAAGGTAACGTCAGAAATACAGGTTCTAAGTTGCATTATCATACTTTCTCTCTCGTCTCCTCTGGCAAGGAAAAGTGATGATGCAATGTAACTGAAGACGAAAAAACCTGCCAACTTAAGAAAGGCAACAGAAAAGGAAGAAAAAATCTGACGAAAGTGATGATGATGATGGCAGTAGTCGTAGAAGTGCATGGTCGTTGAAGTGATAATGGAATCTTTTCTTGGGAAAAAAGGAACAAGGGAAAAGAGAGATAACGTTTCTGATGCTCACCATCACCAAACCTACCGAACCAAGCGTATAAACCCTCTGTAATAAACGTGTGGTCTACGCAAGCACGCACCCATCAGAAATAAATTTTCTACGCCTACGAATGAATATAATGGACAAAGTTACGTAAAAAAAATTGGCTTATATGTAGCAGCAGAACACATTTTTATCGAACTAGCAATATATGAGTTTGGTGCAATGCAATGTAGTGAAGTAAAGTACATATTTGCTTCTTGTCACTACTGACTACACACTAGCATGTCTTGGTTTCTTTCATGTTTACTTGTTGTTACTTCATTCCTTGATCAAATTGTATCAGTAAGGACGAACTCAAGTAGAAAGTAAAAGTGATAGTTACTCACACACAATACATGGCAACTAGATACTTGGTCACATATATCAAGCTTCTTCTCTTCAGCTCCCCTTCTTGTTTGCTTTCCTTGCAATTTGTATCAAAGCTATTTTTCCTACTTTCACCACCAACAACAGTAACAGTGGTGTAAAGGGGTACATAATGAAAGTAGCTCGACTCTAAGGCAATGGTATAAAATTGTCAGCAGTACATCATTCAATACGATGTCGATGAGGTATTCATATAATTTTAAGCAAGGTCTGTTTATAAGCTAAAACAGTAGCCAATTTCATATACCATAACATATTAGTCCATGTTTGCATGCATACATATATATCAGCATTACATATAAAATATAGAGAAAGACGAGAGTATTTTGTTATTATAAATATGTATGGCTATTTATTTATGGGATTGCGTGACGGTGCGTGTTCTAACCAGCAGCAGAAGGGAGTAGAAGTAACATCGTAATTTGGCTGCAATATCCTAATGTATTAAAGGGATTTTCGGCATTCGGAAGGAAATCATAAACCGTGGTCTTGTGACAAGCAATGATTCTAATAACTGTTTCGTGTGATCATTCGACTGTGTTGCCTATAATATTTTAGTGTATCTTGCAAGACACGGGCTAACAAGTTGGAAGGAGTGATCGAACTCTTAGATCTTGGCAATAGAAAATGTAAAGTAATAATCGTAATAACTATAATAACAGCAATAACAACACAAGCTTATCATCATAGTATTGTTGAAAGCAGAATGAAAATGCTAGAGAAAGAGTAGTAACTAGTAAACCATCAACAAATGTTGCACAACAGTGATCATTATTATTATGTTCGGGTTGTTCAAGTGAATGTATCTATGTACTCCTCCTCCGGAAATAATGGGGAAATGCAATCAACAAAAAATAAGGGGAAAGCATTAATTTCCATCCACATCCCATCATCATCGTTCATGTCTGTTTTTATTACATTTGGTCAAATCCTAGAATAACTTAATATGGCATCGAGAATCGTGTCGATGACAGAAAGATCATATGGTCGAAACAACAAATTAATATAATGACAGTGTTGAGTGTCTCCTGTTGTCACTTGTGTCAGCCAAATCAGCATCGACAATACGGACATTCGATGAGCAGAGCCAGCGAAAGAGCAAAACCCATCAAATAAAAAAGAACATTGGTAGTGTATGGCGTATGGATGTATTTATGTATGTCCAGGCGACAAATATCACTCATAATAACACAAGGGACAACAACCAGTCATCAAAAACCAGACAATCTCCAAGGAAGGAAGGCAAGAATACTCACCAAAAACGAAATAATCTATGGAGTTTATGGTCCGTCCTCTGAACGAGTAAAAAAAGCAGAAGTGGGAGTGGAATGGAAAGAATAGTCAATAGTCATAGTCAACATCAAAAGAATGACAATGTGCTGCAAACATGCCATCATCATCTTGTCGCAGTAGATACCAGACGAGACAACGAACCTTGTCTTACTGTAATGACTTCTCCTGTTATCTATCTCATCAAAATACGATATTACTCCTTCAAAAGGCAAAAAACGCGTAGAGTCAAAGACTGGTGATGCTTCTGCTTTATCTCTCGGAAGATATGCACGCATTGCATTAAAGCATTTCATCTGATGGCTGGTGGGATGAAGTGGTGCTTCTCATATGTATACACTGCGTGGGAGACCTAAAAGTTTTCCAAAACTAGCATCATAGACTTAAGTGCTACGAAAAATACCAATATTATACGACAAAAGCAGCAGAGTGAGAAGACTCTTTTAGTATCTTGACATGTGAGACATGCTACACGCTTTTTCTTTCATTATTTCTTGTAGCACTGGTAGTGTCACTTGTTTTTTTCTTTCTTTGGCTAAGGAAAATTAAAAGGATTCTGAGGCTGATAGGCAAGTTATCTTTGATACTCGTGTCATGTTCTTGTGTATAAACAATGTCGAAAACGTAATATTATTGCAAGGCCATCTGAGAGGCAGAATGACGCTGCTTTAATGGTGTATGAAGATATCTTTCCATTGCTGAAGGCAGAACAAGAAATGTCCTTTTAAGAGGCAACTTCAAGGACACAAGTGCAACATTTTCACAAACAAAAGCTATTTTGTGTGTACTTGAATAACAATCTATCTCCGACTGCTATTACGTTTCTCCAGTATCTCCATGTTTGGTGTATAGTCATCTCAAATAACATTTTCACATTTTACGGACTTCTCTAAAACAGTTGTTGCAGTAAATAGTAAAAAAAAACTCCCAAATGTGTTTCGTTGCTTTAAGCCATGTACAACAGAGCAACTATGTAGATATACAATATAATATATGCAGTGCACCACCAGCCAGCAATGATAATATATTGTTGTCTGCCTACATGCTCTTTCAGTTGAGAGGCAACATAAAAGTACTTCCAGGCACCATCCGAACTGGGAGTGAATGGAAAAACATGATCATGATGTCTTTAGGATTGCAAACCGTTTATTTTCTCTATTTTCATGGTTAGTCGTGTAAAAGTACACCATGATGATGATGATCATGATAAAATGTATTGTATGGATGCAATATATTTATGTTTGTGGCTATTTGCGAGGTAGGAAGAAAAGAGGAAGGAAGAGTTAATCCCCCCACCAATGTTTTTAATCCTCGTGTATTACCCTTTGTACATCATTTAAATTACATTGAGCTGACAATAATGCTACCACTTTATATTTACTGTTTTTGCCTTTCCATTCCACGTACAACAACATGCCTTTCTCTTTCTTTCACTTTGCTTCTACTGCTGTGTTGTTTTCTCTTCTTGTCATGAAACTTATTTTCTCTCACAACTGTATACTACCCTCACATGACTCTCGAAAAGAAACTAAAATACGAGAAAAATGCTCTCCACAATTCTCACATTTATTTTAAGAATACCTTTTACTTTTATTATACTAACACTACTTGCCACCCGGAAGGAGAATCTCCGCTTTTTATTGTTATAATGGATGTGGTATTTGGCGCCAAGTGTGAATGGCAGCACAGTGTCTTTTGCTTGATATGGATATAAAATCCATAAAATGTTTTAATGTTGGGGGCTCTACGCCTGGTTAAGGATTACTCTTAGTTTAACGAACAAGACACATGACACATGTCTTCACATAAAATACTTTTTTGAACAAAACCAATAGTCAAACCCTTGTGTTGAAAAAGGGATGATCTTTTTATGATATCGAATATCTGAGCTACTAATTTGTTCTCTTCAGGATACTTACTAAAATCCCAAAATACTGATTCACAATGAGCGATTTGTCTATAATTTAGTTTGTCATTTTTTTTAGCAAATGCAGATATGTGGTGATTGATGAGATAACATTTCATACACAACTTATGGTCATGCCCCATGAATAATTTAAAATATATACGACGACAACGTATTGGTGTAATGATGACACTTTAAATGCCAGAGACACCAAGCAAAACGCACGTTCGCTGTTAAAATACATCTTCATTTAAAATAAAAAACAACTTATGACGCCTCACTTCATTCAGAGAAAAAAGTAATAGCAAGACAAGTAGTAATACGAGCAGAATTGAAGTCCCATAAAATGATTTCTTGCGCTGTAAAATACCCAACTACTATCACATTTCACCAGTGCCAGCCAGTGAGACATCATGGCATCATAAAATATGTAAGTGTGCTCACGTCAAAGACGAGAAGCAATACGAATGTACATCTATTATTATAACTTTGAAGCAAGTACAAAACTTCACACGAAATTGAACCTTGTTGTTTGGAGTCTAGTCTAAACCAACCAATATAGCAAGTCATATACCGTACAAAACCAACCATTTTGGTCTGTCGGTTAAATATTATATGGGCTCGTAAAAATTTCGTATGTAAGTTTAGCGAAGTGCGCCTCTCTTCAGGCTACTGGTGCTACGATGTCTGTTTTATGTAATACAATGCATCAAAGACTTTCCTTCCTTCATTTATATTTTCTTACCATAAAATACTGTGAATTCCCTTTCACATTAAAATAAAGCCTCCAAGAAGGGCGGCAAGCTGTAGTCGAATATGTATAAATGCTATAAAGATCACAGAGAAATATACAAAAATGACAATAAAACAATGCTATCTTTCAAAACGATAACTAAAATGATGCATGGCGTGACGAGACACATTTATTCAATACAAATCAACATTTGAAATCTCTTTACAATTAAATGTAATTTTTCTTATAATCGATTGACCATTTGGGAAACGAGCTGAGATGAATTTTCCAAACGACAAATTCACGGACATACAGACAAGCGTAACTGTATATTGTATATTTACTTTGCTTTCAGCTGAAACTACAACATAAAAGGCTTCTTTATAGGTTAGTTCTCCAGTATATGCTCATGAAAAGCAGGCAGTTAAAACTAAAATATTTTGTTCGTTCACGTGAGAAGGGAAAGCATTTTACCTGTAATATATGCATGTATGATATACTATTGCTCACGGTGAGCAAGATGATTATGCATGATTTGTTCAAGTCATTGTATAGGGATTTCTTTTGTACAAGTAAGTAGTGGCATCGCACAATGTTTTACTCCGACGAGTAGTTTTTCTAGAATAATAGTTTGTGTTCGTGGTACTACATTCTGCTGCGGCAACCTTGACATGGGGCAAGAAAATGATGAAAGCTTTGTATAGAAAAATAGTAGATCTCACCACATCAATACCACCAGAATGGATGGTTTTTCTTCACTAATAACATCCTCGCCTACTACATTGTCGCCAATATAAGGTGAGGTATTTATTTATGTATGTATATTTTATATTTAAAAGAAAGAAAATCACGTTTAATACGCGAGTGTTGTATGTTTATCCATATGAGTATTCAAGCAAGTGTGAGAAAATTGTCAGTTTGGGTAAATTTCCGTTTGACATGCGTCATCATTATTACTTGCTCATGATTTGGTGCGTGGAAATAAGTACATATACCTATGTACCTCGGATCAAACCTAAATATTTCATGTTGAGAATAAATGTATCTAAACGTCTAAAATATAAATTGATTATTAATGTAAGCATATATTCGTACACGTATGACTGATTACATGCAAAGCCAGCATAGTAGAAGTAAGCCTGGGAAATATATAACATCAAAACTTTTTTCTTTGTGTATTTGGCAACAAAACGAAAGTAGAGTTGTCCTTTTCTTTGAAGGAAAAAAAGAAGAAAAACTCGGAAGTGAAAAGAAATGATGTGGCATCCCATCGGCAGTCAAACCATCTCACATGGCGTCAGCTTTTAACCAAGTATTGCAACCATTGTAAATGGGCTAAACGGACGATGATGGCCCTGTTATGCTTATGAATGGTTAAACAGTCGCTCGTTTGTTATATATATGGTATGTATTGTATGGTGTAGTATGTATATTCCGTCATTTTTATGCAACGGTGAATTTATATAAAGTTAAAAAATACAAAATATACCTTTGTATAAGTTATATATATGGGAAGTGAAAGTGCTATTCAAAACCATACCACTTGTGCACACATTAAATTCACCATATGCAGTCGCCAGAGAGAGAACCTAGTAGTCCCTCTATTCAAAGAATTTTTATGTGAGAACATTAAGGTAAAGTAAACTTACCACTTATTCCTAGCCAAAATAGTACTGTCAAAACTGACATAGCCACAAATTCCCCCATTGTCGATCACTCTTCCTTTTCTTGTGGTGATGTTCTAGTGTAGTAGTTGTACAAGTAGTAGCAGTTGTAGAAGTCCAATATACCAAATATGTGTATAATATGTATACAACAACAGTTTTCAATGATGTAGGCGGCGGCAGTAACTCAGCAGACTGTTCTTTGTACTATTTCGATTTTGGTCCTATTTTTATTTCTTGTGCTTCTTCTTTTCTGCCTTCTGCTTCTGTACCTTGTCGTCTTTTTTAGTTTGTTTCACTTCTTTTCTTTTTCTTCTTCTCTAAAGACTTTCACTAGATCCCGCTCAATCTCTCTTACTTTATAAATACTTTCTCTCTTTTTGGTAATTCTTTTTATACATTCTATTACGATTGTAGGCGCATATAATGTTATACCCTGCCTTGTTCTTCTTTCTCTTCACTGCGATCTTCCTTCCGCAGTTTCTTTAGTTCTACTTTTCTCTCTGATGTCTCCTTTTGTACTCCTTTACTTTCTCCTTTTCTCTTTTCTAAGTTTAACTAAACCAAAGGTATTTTTTATTCAACGCATTCAATGACTTTTTTAGTCTTCTGGAAATAGAAGCCAAAGGAAGGTTTTATTTCGTTTCTTGCACTCATTCTTCAATTCTCGCCATACAGAGTATAATGGTAGTCATCAGCATCATCTTTGAATGTTAATATTTATGTTCAGTTACGTTTAAAAAAAGGGAACCACCACCCTCACAACTATAGGCATACTCATTTTTTGATAATACAAATACCGACACACACACATGCACTTTTCTATTAAAACTTTTTCGCAGTCTACTATATGCGTACTTTTTAAAACATCAAATGTACTCACAAAGCTCAAACATCAAAAAAGTTTAAACTGTTGTTAGTTTTCCTTTTTGAGTAAAAATTGTTTCCTCAACAAAAAGTAATTTGATATTCTACACAATCCGCTGTGAATTTACACTTTTACATACATTAGTGTTTCCCAACTGGAATATTTCCCATGCACATTACTTCCAGTGAAGCAAACTCACGAACTAGGCCTCTCATATATCGAGTATTAGGTACAACGGGGAAAATGAGGAGGAATGGACAAAGTAATGTTTAACTTTCACTTTTCAAGTATAATTTATATCACAGTTGAACAAGTTGTTTTCCTCCTCCTGTATTGTTTGTTCTTCATTCAATCAATATTACGACCACAGAGCAATGGACAAGTTCAGTTCAACGGCACTTCCGCAACATGTTGTTATTTTGTATTAGATTGCATGATTCATAAAAAGAAAAATGTATTTAGGTAGTAGACTCCACAGCCTTTTTTCACTTGCCACTGTTTGCTTGCGTTCTTGCAAATTATGTTACTACCAGAACTATCCTGCTGGTAGTTTTTAGTAATGATGATGGCGGTATTGGGAAAATGGTGCTGACTGGTGTGGTGGTGTAAGGAAGTCACTCAATCAGTATTAGTACAACAGTTAGTACTGACGTCCTTTCTCGCTTACTTTGAAACTTGCATGTTTGCGTTGATGTGGTGGCTTGCAGCTAAGTAATATCTGTTGGATCGATAAAAAAAATAACAGGCATATTTCATTATATTATCATTTCCAAAATGGTTTTCCCTCATCATCATAATAATGTAAGTATGCAGGCATTGCATGTCTTTTGAAAAATAGGTATTCTAAAGCATGTTTCGATAAAACTTTACAAATATACTTATATCACAAAAACAAACACATATTAAATCAACCGTTATATTGTTTTTGGACCGGTATAGGATATTATATGATAGGTATGAATATGTGTTTTATAGTTCATGTAGCTCATTCCCAACTTCAATATTAATAATAACTAAAGTTTTGCTAGAAATTCTTTCTTTTTCCCAGTTGAACTGATGCAAGTTTTTCTTTGAAATTTCGAGTGAAAGTCAGGACATAATGCTGGATGCAAGAATTCAGGAATTTAATAACAGCAATGTGGGAAGTTTGGACTTTTCAAAACCAGAACATGCTTTTTATTTTTAGAAAACCGTTCAAATTAAAACCAGATTATACCCAGCAGGCAAAGTCGAAGCTCCTCGAAGTTCGAAATCGCTTCGACAAATTCGATTTTATTACGAGTGGTGAGAGTATGATCTCACTGTTTACGAAATCAGTTCTAAACAGACACGATCGTAGCGATTTCAGGAAT
>JAQFZH010001420.1:0-21431 GCA_034695485.1 Entomobrya nivalis
GAAAACAAACATTCATCTGTAACTTAGAAAATGCCTAATTCTTTTTGGAAGAAAATCAATGAAGTTGTAACAATCTCATTTACCTGTCTCTTTTTCTGTAACGTAAAAACGCGAATATTTATCGTGACCCATAATCGGCAAAACGGAGCACAGAAATTCTTTTAATAGGAAAATGCGTCAAACTAAAAATATTTCTTCCAATTTAAGTTTCCCTAATGTTGGTTACATAAGTGCTTTATTGTTTGATGGGAAATTATAAAGTTTTGAACAGCTATAAGCATGGATTTAAAGGTTAAAGATCTTTACAAAGTCCAATCAATACTAGTAGTGCTTTCTTGTTTAACACTGTTAATTTTGAGCCAATTTAAAATGTTTTTTTGTATTTAATTTTAATTTGAAACGCTTTATATAGAAAAGCCTCGTTTAAAACTTTACCTTTAAAATCTCAAGTTAACTTTATTTAATAATAAATAAATTAAAAATAACGCCATATTTCTGTAAAAGTTCAAGCGGAATCCGGACTGAAGTTTCCTTTGTCACAAATGACTGCTCATATTTTTTTAATAAGTTATTGCAGCTATTAAATTCGTTCACAAAATAAGCATGTCAAGTTAAAGAATTCAAATAAACAACTGGAAACGGAGTGCATTTCTAGACACCATGAAAATAAATTCATATGATAGACAGCGGAATTTTTTATCAGTGCGAAAATAATTATCTGATCCCTTTCAGCGATCGGGGTGATGGCGATTAACACCGTTACCGTTGGATCATAAGCTTAGTACTTGCCTCTTATGCTTTGGCATGATTTAATTGAATTCTTCAGCTTAAATTTTCAGTGACCAAATTTTTGATATGACAAAGTAAATTATAACATGACTCAGTTGAAATCATGTTTTTCATAGTACGAAATTGATGTTTTATGATATTATACTGCCAAATCTAAAATATTTTATTCATATCCGTGCTACTTCCACCTACCTACTCACATTCTCATTTCGGTTTTTCCCAATGACTCTAAAAATGTGATGTCGACAACATTCATTTCAAGGCTCTACGATAACTTACAGAATTGTGAATTAAAATGACAAGCTTTTCAAGTGTGAGCTAAGTTTGAAACAGAATCAAATTAGAGTAAACGGTTTTATACTCTGTTGAAAGATAGCTAAATTAAAAACTAAATCATCACAAGATTTATTTCTAAACCCAGTGTCAAATTTATCAGTTATTTCAATTTTTAGTCCTATGTACTATTCAATTAGATTAAATGTATTGTTAAATACTTTCTACATATTAGATAGTAAATTATAAGAGAGTGGCGACAATATATATATTCCACCAGTCAGAGTCAAGACAAGTGTAGTGAAATGTTTCGCCATCCGGGGTGTCTCGAGATTTTGCGTGGTCACTGGCAGTGACCACGCAAAATCTCGCAACGCCCCGGACGATTAGTAAGGAAATACATGCAGATTGCAGACTAAAAAAGCAAGATTGAGGATGTAAAGAAAGGCGAATAGTAATGGTAATTTTTATGAATGTTACTACAATTAGTTCCTAAATTTGCTTATGTAAATTAAATAAATTTATTAGACTACTACCTCAAGAATATTAGATATTATTCAAATACTACATCTAATTGACCGATATATTATGAAATATTTTCTCTGGCATTTTAAAATAAATTAATTTATCACTTTTATTATATAGCAGTAAATTAATTGAAATTTTATTAGCTTTACGTACGAACATATAAACTCCAAATGTAATATGCATCTTGGGATCCATTCAATTCAATTCCTGAACCTCAAACATCCTGGCGTTCAGGGATTGAAAATTCCGTCATCACATCTTTTCAAGAATCTTTAGCACGACAAAATTGACTTCAAGTTAATTTATGGTATATTCTAACAAGTAGTAAACATGAACTTTAATGAGAAGCCCGTTTGTTTGGTTGGAAGCTGTTCACTGCTTCCCTTTCCATGCTTGCTATATTCCGGTACATCCCCAAATCCAATAATAGCACATTTGTAACATTAGTACACCTATTTTCACTTAGACTTTTTAGTTCTTTCCCATGAACCTTTTTATGCTCTTTTTTGTGTGTGTGTTCAAACGCAAAATGTGTATCATTTTGTTGTCATTGTATTGTCTATGGCATATACATATTTCTAAAGGCCATATCACATCATCTACCGCGTCAAGCGATATAATATTACTTTCTAGTTTTACTTCTCGCAAACCAAGTCATTTCCGTTTGTCAAAGAGTCGGGGATATTGAAAACGCTGATGAAGACATGTCTTAACACTTAAAAAAATGACTTTCGAACCAAATGCAAGGCAAGCAAAACATTTATTTTCTTTAGCGAGTCTAATGGAAGACACATGTATACGTACCCACGTTCATCTTTTTTCTTCTCCCTCTATCTGCCAATCTAGCCGAACAACGTTGCGTTGCATGATTTGAAAAGAGAATAAAATCGGAATTTGCAAACTTGTGGCTTCCTTCCGTTATGCCCGAATAGAGAGACATATATAGACATACAAACATTCTGAAATGACACCAATATATAGTGTTGGTGTATATTGATATTGTACACAATGTTTTCATACAAGCATACATGAAAAACCTAACAAGGAGAACAAGGAAAAAAATCTTTGCTTCACTGCTAACAGCTATTCATGTAGAAAACTACTTGCTTGCTTTAAGGTTTCCTTCGGGAAATGAATCCAAAAATGTGGGAGCCATCCACATATTCTCTAATTTATTTACCAATATTTTACTTTAACTGATAAATTTACAAAGTTTCCTTGAATATCTTTATTGATTGCTACATTTTATGCGTGCAAATGTGCGAGAGTTTTTCATAATGATACGAGAATAAACAATACATATCGAATTTGTTTTTCGATTTAAAAAATCGTATGTGAGATATTCCTAATTTTAGGGGAACGCCGATTCTTCCAGAGTAAAATAATAAATTACTGTTATGCAAGTAAAATGGAACGGTGCTACTTTCAGTGCTCTCCAAGTTTTTGACCATGATCAGTCAGCGAACGTGCTAAATATTGTCTCAACCGGTGCTAGTGGATTTCAGTGATATTAGTTGAATTAAGATAATTACATAAAATGAGAGCCGGTTTCAAGAGAACTATTAAGGAAGATCCAGAAGGTTCGTATAAAACACTTTAAATAAAGTATACCAGGAAGTTATTTTAAGTACCCGTTACGTTAAATTTTCTTATTTAGTACATTCAGTAACCAAAATATAATACACAGTCACATATTAACTTTTATTCCCCACTAAATCATAATTATAAGCCGCCATGCAGAAACGTCATTTATGTGTATCAAGTAATTGCTATTTGTTCCCAATATGCAACGTACATAACCCTACGACTATCAAACTATTAAAATAGTTCTCATTGAGAAACGAATTCTTTCAATTCATATATTCAATATTTCGCATTCTCAGTTTTATGACACCGAACATGAAAGTAATGATTAGTAAGCGTTTCCTGGTTTATTTAAAACCAAATGAAATAAATTGATTGAATTTGAACTACAAAAATCAATCAATCGACAAGGTTATTAAAAAACGATCCATACGATAAGTGATATTGTAGTGATAACGAAGTAATTATCACGCAAACATGTACTGAAAAATCAGTTTACATACATAATATGCCATACTGAAATCTGTCTTCAAAAACGCATATTACGTGTACCCTTTCCTTTCCCATAATTTTAGGGTTCATCTAATTAGTGATTGATAACCCACGAAACTACTAAAAAATAGTCCGCATTCTGTGTGTGTGTGCACGCTACAGATAATTGACTATTTTACAATTGCTCATTGCACATTACTTCATGAAAATAAAAACACAAAACAAGAAGCCAGACAACAAAGCATTGTATTGTATTCTTCAACAATATTTTTTGTTGCTTCTTTCTCAGGTACACATTACAGTTGGGTGTTGAGTTAGTTGGGTATGATTTGTGTACGTACAATATCTACATACATACATACAATAATGCATTCTTCACCATTTCATTTTATTCATTATCATTGCTGTCCATTTTGTACATGTTATGTTTTATGTACCTTTCCGTGTCTTTTTTCTTGGTCATTGCAGCAATACATTTTCAGTTCGTCTTGTTTGTGAAAAAGCCAATGAAAGGGTTAATATTTTTGTTACATGTTATGTTGCGTAAAACGGTGTGTTATATTGTTTTATGTTGCAATAAAGTATTCTCGAAGCCGCATCTATTCAAATGCTGCTTATTATTATGTATAGTAGTCGGTCTAACAAAATTCTCGGATAATAGGGAATAATAAAAAATTGTCTACCAAGAAGTCTACCTCCATTGTGAGCTGAGGACTAAAATATCTAAATCAAATATATCAGGCAGAGGCTTCGTGTATTGTATCAAAAGCTTATTCTATTCTTAGATGCTCGTTTTTTATATATGCTACAGAATCACTGCATCTGATGTGATAACATATCATATCACAACCGCAACACTTTCATCATACCACATCAAAAGCATATACAAAATACAATACACCTGTTGCTTCCACGTTAAAATTAAAATGTTTTCATACAAGCAAATATTAATTGGAATGTCATAAAAACCATGTTATCTTTCATGTTTAACTTTATGGACCAGTCAAAGAGGTGTGCAATATAGTGATGTGCAGTTTTGAACAGATTGAAATATGAGTTGACAAAAGTCTAGGCAAACTAGCTTGTAATGTTTCCCAATAGCTTTCTCGAGTAAATAAATAACCGAGTTAGCCTGTTTGTTTGTGTACACAAAATCTTGAGAAAAGATCAGCTGTGAATATTTTTAATGCACTCAGCGGTTCTGTGATATATTTTAATGCACCCAACCAAATTGCTCTTCTAATGGAACATTTTGACAAGCTCAGTAACACTTTAATTTAAACCTGTGCTTTCACCTGTCATTCAACAACACATTTAAAGAGACTTGTCAGTTGTTGCTACTCGCACAATTGGTGTAGTGTAAATTGGCCATGTTACATGTCACTTTTTAATGAATTACGTGTTCTTGTTACATTACATGGTCTTTGGAACGTTAAACGAATATGAAAAATATACTTGTGGAAGTGCAAGTTTCTTTTTATCAGTGTTGAATGTTGATTTCTTCTTTCAAAACCATAATACATAATGCAACTAAATTAAATGTTATGTCCAAATTGGTTGTGATAGTAATACAAGAGCAATGTCCGATCCAAATGAATTGCCTTCGCCATCAAGTCCCGGACCTGAAGGCCCCGGAGTCGTGTTTTTTGGTAAAGATTTTTAATCAGCATCTCATATGCACAAATAGAGATTTAAACAGTTCATCCCTGTCATTATCAAGTGTTAAAAAATTGACAAAGTGTACTGAATATTGACGAACGTACATCCAGCTAACGCATTCACAAACTAATCACTATACATTGGATACTAAACACTAAACTATGTATTTCATTTAGCACACATACAACTTACTATCACACATGTCTTTCTCAATATGCCATGCATAAAAATTATCACCCTAAACAGGCAATTATACAGTTCAGTCAAGTAACGTTTTTACAATTTTAAATTCTCAAATGAAATGCATTAAAGCTGCTTGCACTTTGCACACATTTATACACACGTGGTTACGGTTACTCCTCTGCAGTAAGAAGTAAAAGGATACTAAAATCAGGATATATATCTTGAAGGATAACATAATACGTAACGTATGCATTTGGTTATTCTCCAGTGACACACACTTTGTTAAAGATTGTAATCTTCACTTTAGAATTTCAGTCAGTCAAAAACGAATGATCGAATTTAAGCTCACTAAAATTACACATTTTTGAATAAAATCGTGCATATAAAATTGTATTGAAATTAAATCGAAATTGTATTTGTGTTCAAATCCTCCTTCTCCTTCAAAGTAAGGAGTTATATTTATATCCCTTTGCAGTGTGGAAATTATAGGGAAGCTGGTGACACTGTTAATTTGTTGGAAGTAAATTGCACGATTTACCCACGCGTGCTATTTTGTCGAACTTTTCTTGAAGTACTAACTTTTTGTCGGCATTGCATGATTCCCTATCAATGATGATAAGTGACGTGATGATCATAAACGAATGGTTTGTGAGGAAGATTATTTTTAGGAATACATATACAATAGGCTATAATGCTATGAACCTTTATATGGAAATATGATCTACATGGGGTATGGAACTGGGCTCGTGAAACGTTTTAGCCCAACGTAGAAAATACATAAAAATTGTAAGAAAAACTTGCATATATTATGAACATGAACAAAAAGAAAGGGACTTTATCTTATTATTCTCCGACTAGGAAATCAAAGATGCCTTGATTTGAAAATGAGTATGTTGTATAAATAAACGAAGTTCATATATTATCTTTATTTCTTCAGCTTAAAAGCAGTCATGTTTTCAGCACTTTGAAGGTTATGATTTACATACAACACAATAGTTTATGCGTACATACATGAATAGAATCTACTTTTTGCTCTTACACACTTTTTGTAAATTATAAATCAATCATTGTGCTAAAATAAGCATGCTTTTAATGTTTAGACAAAGTTGTCAGCGACCAATGGAAAAACTCGGAAAAACTGTTATATCCATTTCCCGTAATAATGCTTTCCAAAGAAAAATTCGGTACATAAACAAAACAACGTATGCGTGCAAAAGTGCAAATCTTGTATTCGTTCAAATTCAAATCCAGGTTTCATACAAAATAGTAAACCGTTCGCTTCGTCTTGAGTGAACAATTTTGAAGTTCAAAATGAATAGTAAATATCATTTTCAAATGCTGGTCAAATGCGTTGATCTCTCATATTCCCAAATGGTTTGCATGGGATAACATCAATATAAAACTTTGTCGAATTGTATTGCATAATTTTGCAAATTTCATATTACCTACACATTAAAGTACATGTGCAACTGCAAATAAAAGTTTCATGAATAAGCTAGTTTTTGTTGAACGCAGCAAAGGTAGAATTAGTGTCAATGGCAAAAGTAAAGGAATTCATTAAAGATTTTATTTATAAAAATACCTAATTATTTTTGTCTCTTGTTTTTGCAGATGAGAGGGAAGATGTCCAGAAAAAGACATTTGGAAAATGGATAAATTCCATGTTGGCGAGAGTAAGTATCAGTTGAACATTTTTTTTCATTACGTGAGATATGTAGTTGCAGTTAATATAAAAGAATTACATTTTATATCAATAGGGAAGTCAATCGCCAATATCGGACATGTTTTATGATCTCAGGGATGGCACAAAGCTATTATCACTTTTAGAAGTTCTTACCAGCAAGACTTTCGTAAGAACAAAAAAAGGAAACAAATATTATATATGTAAATGTTAATCAACCTTTTTCACAGCATAATTTTTCATTAAATATTTTTAGAAAAGAGAAAGAGGAAGAATGCGTGTGCATCATCTTAACAACGTCAGTCGTGCCTTAGATGTTTTAAAGGAACAAAAAGTCCGTCTAGTTAATATAAGCAATAATGATATAGTAGACGGAAATCCGAAAATTACTTTAGCTCTCTCGTGGACCATATTTTTGCATTGGCAGGTAAATCAAATCACTGTTTATACTTTTGTATACAAAGTGTAGTGATTATATTATTTGAACATACATAATCCATTCATAATAAATATGTTCCAGGTTAATGATATAATGAAAGAGCTTATGGCGACTATGCAGCAATCAAATCTAGAAAAGGCCTTACTTTTATGGTGCCAGCAGAACACAGAGGTAACCCAAACACATATTTTCATGATGTTAGTATATTGGGCATTTATCTTTTACGCAATTTTGTAGATACATATAGATATCTTGATTTTTTAATTAGCCATATCCTGGAGTAGAAATACGAAACTTTACAACTTCTTGGTCTGACGGGCTAGCATTTGCAGCTTTAATTCATCGATGGAGACCCGAAATGGTAGATTTTGGTAGCATTGCAGCTAAACCCGATCCCAACGAAAGACTCGAAATGGCTTTCAACACTGCCCGTGAAGTTTTTGGAATAGAAAAGCTTCTGGATCCGGAAGGTTTGAACTTTTAAAGCCCTGCCTTAAGTAACAATACTGACATCAGAGCAATATATATGTATAAATTATATGGATTTTTAGATGTGAACACAACAATGCCTGACAAGAAGTCCGTGATGATGTACGTTATGTGCCTGTTCCAAGCTTTAGCCCAAAGTGGTATAGAACCTCCTCCTTTGCCAAGTAAAGATGTACTTAAAGAAGCCGTTGCCACTGCCAAACTCGAGGAAGAAGCTTCAAGAGGACCAACAGTAGAACTTACTTCATATCAGAATATAGTAGAGGAAGTACTGTCCTGGCTTTTGATTGCTGATGACCGGATCACAACGATGGAACCTGTCAGCGAAGGTCTCAATGAGGTTAAAGGCCAGTTCCAGGAACATGAGGTAAATGCTTGGAATGTTTGTGTTTAGTATTTTTTCTGTAGTACATGATAGGGAGCACTGCTGAATGTTTGATTTTGTTGTACACAGAAATTCATGTTGTCACTTACGGATCATCAAGGCGATGTTGGCGAAGTATTGCAAGAAGGATCAAGACTGCTTCAGGAAGCCAAGCTTCCAGCCCATGAAATCGAAGAGGTTCGTGTGCAAATGAAACTTCTTAATACAAAATGGGAAGATCTTCGCGTTAAAGCTATGGATCGTCAGAATAAGTAAATAAATATATGAAATTACGACTAATTAAAATGAACCTTCAGAACAATTTTTTAAGTTTACAATTATTACTTATGATTTCAGAATTCACGAAAAATTAATGACGTTACAACTTGCTGAGCTGGAAGCGTTAAAAGAATTTTTAACTAGCACAGAAGACAGAATATCAAGAATGGGGCCAACAGTTCTTCACGATCTCAGTTCTCTAGAAGAGCAAATGAAAGAACAACAGTTACTTCATGAGGACATTATAAAGCAGCAGGAAAGAGTCGTTAACTTTTCCAATTTAGTGGTCGTGGTTGATGAAAATAATCCTGATACCGATTTTTCCAATATGGAAGATCAATTGGCAGCCCTCAGTGAAAGGTGGTCTCACATTTGTTCCTGGACAGAAAAGCGAGGAAAAATAATTTCGCAGCTTAAAATTGCAGTTCCTGTATGTTTACAAAAGCACAAAGATTTAGAAGAGTGGTTACAAGATCAAGAGAAGAAATTGAGAGAGGTTGAAGCGAATCCGAATGACAGCTCAGAGGATTCTCTGATGGAACGTTATGAAAAGTTGCAGGTAAAATTTAACAAACAAATTCTAACAAATAAAATTAATTGCTGTAATTGTTTATGGATAATTACTTCAGTTACATGCTAACATTGTCTGTATATTCTCCCAGAATTTGCAAGCAGAAATGGAAAGAAAAATGGAAGATATTGGTAAGCTACAAAATGAAGTACAAAGTATGGTGAACGAATCTAGTAGAACGCATAATAAGCCTGACGGGAACGTTGAAGAAACTACCCCACGGGAAGAGCCTCCAGTCGAACAGTCTGAAATAGCTACAACTAAGTTTATGGAAAAAATAGAGGGTCTTCAAGACAGGTGGGACGCAATATCACAGATTTTAGAGGCACAAAGTCAACGAGTAAGTTTCCCTGATTTGAGTCATATCCCAGTGTGGTTTTGTGTTTATCAGAGTGATTTTTATGATTTTTTAATGTATAACCCTTTCAACATTTTAAAATGTTTAACAGATTAGTAAGTTTGGTGTGAATACTAAACCCAGCAAACATGGTATTGATTTTGTTGATATTGTGGCCATTTCAAAGGCACAGGTGTGTACTAATCTAAAAATAATTTAAAAATGCAATTTATGGAAATGCCAAATTCGGTTTTCTTCATACAATCTTAAATTTTCATACTTTCACCAGGATTTCCCTAGAGCAAAGAAAACGAAGATGACGAATGACTGGGAAGCCTCACATTCTACGGTGAATGAATGGTTACAACGAACTGAAAATCTGGTTGAATCAACCAGTGGCAATACTTGCACTTTCGACGAATTGAGTGTAGACGAACAATTAATCTTGTGGGAAGATTTGGAGGCGGAGCTTACTTCTAACGAAGAAATTTATAAAAAGGCCGTTTCCGATTCGAATGCTTTAATTAATGTGATGCGATTAGGTAATCATTTTCTTTCCACTTACTCATATATTTATCTTTTGTCAACAAGTACTTGATGCAATACTACTAATCAAATTCAAATTTCAGAGAATGCAGATACAACCGATATTGAAGAACAAGCTGAGCGTTTGAACACCCAATGGGGAACTGTTAAAACAGCTTTGGTTGAACGAAAGCTTCAAATTGACTATTTGTTAGCGAAAAAGCAACTTCACAACGAAATCGACGCAATGACAAATATCTTTTCTGTTAGTAAAAAACAAGTGTACGATACAAATCATGTGCTAAAATCTTGACTATGGATTTGATTATGACCAATTTCTTATTACAGGCATATGAAAAGTGGCTTGATGGCCAAGGGGAAGTTAGTCCTATTTCAAGCGAGGGAAGAAGGTTATTGGATCAATGCCGAGTGAAAAACAAGACGATTTTGTCTCACGAAGGTCGAGCTAACAAGTTAAAAGAAAAGAGTCAGGAAATAATGGAAAGTCACGCCAAGGCCAAGGAAGATGACGAGTTAAAATCAGACATAAATACGTTCCAGACGAAATGGGATCAAATTGTGAAAAGATTGCAGGATCGTCTAAACGAGCTGGAAGACATTAATGATATGTCTTTAGAAGAAAAATATACAGAATCTTCACAGATTATTGCACAGTGGAATAATCAAACTGAAAGCTTGTTATTTTCCGTTGACGTTAAATTAACTGATCTGAATGCTATGAAACAACAATTCCAGCAGTTGGAGGAGTCTCTTCATGCTGCCAAAGTTCATGAAAAGAGTCTGGAGGCCATTGACTCATCTAATACAACGGGGTCACCAGCATCGAATTTAGATGAGCTAAAAACTAGATATACGGAAGTCAGAAGTTTGCTGGAGGATAAATACAATCATTTGAGCACTTGTAAGCTGTACTACTGTGTAGATAATGCTTTTGCATAAACTTTCCTTAAGCTTTACTTATTTTTCATGTAGTGATAGGAAAGGTGGAACAATGGCAAGCTGAAATGACCGGGCTGGAAACGTGGTTGGAGGAGGTGGATGTTTTTGTTTGCGCTGAGACACCAGCAGTTGGAGATTTCGAGGTTCTGGAGGCCCAACTAGAACAATCAAATGTATATCTCTAATTTCAGTTTCATTTTATATCCGAATTCAACGGGTCTACGTTATAATCATTGAAATTATAATGTACTTTTAGGCCCTTCAAGCTGATGTATTTACGTTGTCCCCGAAGTTCAATATTCTTGATGTGACTGGCAAAGCATTACTAAAAGAAGCGGATGAAATGGTTTTGCCAATAATGCGAACGAGACTTTTTAAATTAAATGCTCACTGGACAAGTACAACGAAAAAGGCCAAAGAGCAAAATAAACTACTAAAGGAGGCTTTTGATAAAACCAAGCTGGTAAATTTTGATTGTCTTTGTTTCACATTTTATAATATTTTATTAAAGTCAATTACTATCAATATAATGAATATAAATTGTCTCAGGTGCTACAAGGTATAAGTGAGATGACAGAATGGCTAAACACATTGCGAAAAGATGCCCCTGAAGTAGGATCACTTACCAGCCCGTCTGATCTAGCACGACTTTCTCGCAAATATCAAGCACTGAAAGATCGAGTGGACAAGAAACAAGATCCATTCCGACTTTTAAACGACAAAGGAAACGAATTATTACTGCTTCATCAAAGTATGAACCTATGTTAAAAAAATACACAGTAGAAGAATTATCAGTTTTGCCGGTATATTAAAATGCATAATGAATGGTTACTTAGAGCATTGCAAGGATGATGCACGACGTGCAATCACAATCCAAGAACTTGCTAAAAATTTCACACAATTAAATGCTCGTTGGACGGAAATAACTGGAATTGTAGACCGTCACTGCCAGTTACTTAAGGAGGCATCTTACCTTTACGGTGAATTCAGAAGTATGCAAAAATGATTTCATATTTTGAAGACCACTGTGAAATATTTGATACAATTTGTCCCAATGAATATATAATAATACTCTTTATCAATCCAGGCCTAGTAGCTCAAGAAACAGATTGTCTTGACCGAATTGAGCGAAAGCTGAAAAAACCCGTTAATGCTGCCGCCGATATGGAGGAACTATCCGAGGATTTAGGGGTATGATATCATTTATGTTCATGCGGTGTCACTAAAATTTGCATAAGATTCTATTATTAACCAGCAATTATGCCAACATTTAACAGGACATCGAATATATGGGGAGCCAACAGGACGTCAGATTGGCTCAACTACAAGAAATCAGTCATCAGCTAGTCGAACGAAGTGTCTTGGTGCAGAGTACACAAGCGGAAGTTTCTCAAGTTATGACACGGTGGTCTCAATTAAATCAAAAGGTAAGTAACGTTCAACTGGTTTGTTTGGTATGCTTGTAATCTGTGATTTGGGATGATGATTAATGTATCCCACCTTAAAAACTAACGTTTTGTGATTTTATTGCTGTTTTTTG
The DNA here is from genome assembly GCA_034695485.1 of Entomobrya nivalis. Lineage (NCBI taxonomy): Eukaryota > Metazoa > Arthropoda > Collembola > Entomobryomorpha > Entomobryidae > Entomobrya > Entomobrya nivalis. Next base: position 12,694 of record JAQFZH010001420.1, read on the forward strand.
ATAATCGCTAAATTAACCCCTGGAATTCCTAACACGGAACTGTTGGTACTTTTTACGTTAAACTCCGTCACAAATAATACTGCGTAGGCGGAGGAACGAAAAGTACTGTTGGAAAATGATATGTGTGAAGCTGAAAAATGGGAGGGGGATGTACAGCAGTTGTTTGACGGGTTAGAAAGCTCGGATAAAATTTTATCCGCGCGACTTGAACATGATCTAACCGCAGAAGACTTACCAAATGATACGCAGGTTGGTTGTTTGATTCTTGTGTGCTTGTTTGAAATGTGTTCTTTCAACCGACATAAAAATGTGAACTCCGGCTACCACTATCATTCCAACTTCGGTGAATAATACTACTTTTATTGTTTAAATCTAGCAACTCTCCGATGACTTGGATCGCCAGGAAAACTTGCTGGTGAAAATGACCAAGCAAGTAGAAAATTATCGTAAAGCTGGCAAAAACGAGGCAGCTGGAAGATTAGAGGAACAGAAGAATATGCTCCAATCACGTTTCGAAGATGTTCAGTCAAAATTTAATCAGTTCTCTTCTCCCCCACCCGAGTCTAAAATATGGCCGAAAATTGAAAGAATATGGCGGTCACTTCGTCAAGTAGAGCAAACGCTGTGTTTTCTTGAGCTGGCATCGGATGATCCAGAGAGCATTCAAGGTCAACTCAATCACTGCACGGTATGTAAAATTATAATATGCACATGAGAATTATTTTACATTTTCAGAGTTATATCATCTTGTAATTTTGTGCTTTTACTGATTTTCAGAAAGAATATGGCGTTCTCAGTGATCTCAAACGAGAAGTGGAATCTGTACTTAAAGAGGGCAGGCGTCAAGTAGATGATAAAAAAGCAGATTCCAAGTTAAGCTCAGAACTGGATGGAATAAAAGCCCTATATAACAAGGTGTCAAGCTATTGATCAGCATCAAAACGTGTAGAAAATTTTACTAGAAAATTAATAAATTTTCCTTTGCAGCTCGGAATGCAAATCGCCAGCATTCGCAGTTCCTTGGAGAAAGGTCTTACCGTAAGTACTCAACTTAATGACCACATGCAGTCTTTGGAAAATTGGTTAGAAGAAACGGAGAGGCAGGTCTCCAAAGATTTCCCTGATAAAGAAGTGGAGCAGTCCTTTTTACGAGTAAGTACTACATAAAATCGTTATAAAAAATACGTTCATATGGGTATTTTTTATTCAAATAGAATTAAGTAAATTCACTTTCACTCAATTGTATTGTATGTATCATGTATGTATACAAATTAGCTTTCACAACTTTCACTTCATGCATATGTACAAATATTGCATTTATGTATTTGTGATATTAAATTCCTGTATCGCTAAACCCAAAAGGATTATGACTAAAGGGGTGAGTTTGGACGTATACGTACCAGTTTTCAGTAATAATAATAATTTTTATGACGTACCTTTTTTTAGAAACTTTGTTTGAAAATTAGCCACTCTATGTTTAAATATTTTCCGAAAGAGTTATATTTGTGCATAGAATTTTTTTAGTTAAAGTATATATCAATAGAAGAATGTATTATCATAAAAATACTTAAATTTTTAGGGACGTATTGAAGAACTTCCCAGATGGTCCAAAATTGTGGAAGAATTCGAGCAAAACTACGACACATTCCTTAAGTTGGTGGATCCAGTTCTTCTTGATTCCTTGAAAGAGCGTCGACAAATTATTTTAAAAAAGTGGGACGTTCTTAGTAATCAAGTTGTCAAAATGCACAGAGAAAATTTATCTTTAAAGGATTTGGATGAAGCTCAAGCGAAGCAAAGGGGGATAGTTGGAGAACTTGACGAATGGCTGGTGAAAGCCGAAGCATTTCTGGGAAAACTGTCTGGTGAAAACGTCGTATTCAATGACGATGAAATATTTGAATTACAAGTAAGTATTAGGGAAAAGTTCATACGTTTGTACTTTAGCTTACTTATTGAAACTTTCTAATGCATTTCAATTAACTCTGTAGGCTCTAAATGATGACTTGACGGAGAGAAATCTCAAATTGGACAGTTTGAGGGACGAGTCCATTGATCTCATTGTTGCGAAAGGAAATCCGTTCAGCGTGTCCAATGAAGAAAATGTACTTTTACAAAAGTTATCACATCGCTTGGAAGCAATTGCCAATAACCTTCAGGTATTATGAGATGGACATGCAATTTTTTTTTGTGTTTTATGCACTAATCGCATATAATTTTGGCTTTCTTGTTTTGTAAAAAATGCACCCATTTTATATTTGTTTGCTGCTTTTATTGTTCAATTGTAGAACTTGAGCTCGTTCATTGTCCTGGACGAGGACGAAGGCGACGAGTCATGCGATGAAAACGTTACTACCAGCAAGTCAAAATCACAATTCAATTCTGATCCATCTGTCGCTAGCACTGCACGCTTAAATACCAAACCAATGTCTTCTTTGAGTGCGTCCGCTTCCAACGCCACAATTGGAATATGCAATCCCGCTTTTGATTTTGAAGATGATGAAGACTCGCAAGAACAAGTGCATTCGTTTAAAGATGATATACCACCTGCAAAAATGTCTAAAATTGAAGAACAGGACATGGAAGAGGACGAAGATGGAGAAACTGTTCGGGAAGAATATAGCGTTACTCCATTGAAGGGAAGAAGTTTTATCGAGTCCATTCCTGCGGATAGAGGTCAAACATACACACGCGATCATAGTTCAACTGATGAACACAGAGTAGTGAGAGGAACCCCAAAACAACAGAAAGTGAAACCTAACGGAGTATCGGCGCAAAGCAGCTTTGGAGATCAAGATGCCGATACTGACGAAGATGCTCAATCAATCTCATTGTCCACTGTATCTGATGCCTCCACTGTAATTGCTGGGGAAAGTGGAAAGCCGCAAAGACAGTCGTCATCTTCTGCCCCAATGGTAAGTTCTGGGGGAGTAGCAAGGAGAAGTTCCAGAAAAAAAGTTGTCAGCAATGAGGGGAATGTAAAAATTGTAGAAATAAAATCACGTGACGTAGTTCAAGGGATTTTGCGTATGGAACCAAAAATAATGGGTGGTAGTGGTGGTGGTGCCAAAGAACACGTAAATATTGTTAAAGTGCCTCTTGTAGCATCACAAAAACAGCAACAGCCATCCTTGTCGCCGCGGTCAACATCTCAAAAAAATAGTTCTCACATTACACATCCTTCTTCAGCTTTAAACGTTTCTGCTGCTGCTGCTGGGTCAGGGCCTAGTCTTCTTAACAAAACCTGGCTCATGCCAAAGGTTCGAAAAATAAACGCTTTAGTATACTGCAACATTGTATAATGAGCTATATTACTATTTTTTGTTTGCGATTGCTTTCATGATTAGAGAATGCGATTGGTAACCTGACCCTCACGAAATACCATTTCTGCTTTTTATAAATTTTATTTTAAATTTTTGCTTATCAGCTTTACGCTTCCTGCCAGTAGAGGTTATAGTTATTAGAATACACAGTAGTTTTGTAGTATTTAGTAAGCTTCTTTGTGGTCGATCATATATATTTAATTGTGAATATCTTTGTACAGTAGACATGACTCACATGAACACAAAATTAGTGATAATTTTATGCACACAGTCCCTTGAATGCACCTGATTGACTTTGCCGTGGAAGAAATTATACTTTACGAGAATGGAGTTTTTGTTATCATTTTTATATTTATAATTAACTGCAAAGATTTCAAACCAATTTTATTACAATGCACTTATGAACTAACTTTTTAGGACATCGTTGGCGGCCAGAGTGAACCCACGAAGCCAATCCTTCCAAGTAGACCAAAATCAGCGGAGGCGACCGGATTTGTAACGGTTGTTAATAATGTGATCAATTCGTCTGATGAAGTTGCCAAAAATCCCGATTTGCTTGATTTTCACAAAGAGACTATAGATATAGCTTCCAGCTTAAACAAACTGGCGGAGAAGCTGGAAGAAGTCGAACATAACAGTGATCCGAGCAAAAGAGTAGAGGTCCTTGAGCAAGAACTTCGGTTGGTAGAACCAGAAGTAGCTTTAACGATTAGTAAAGGCGACTCACTCGTGTTCAAGATATCCAAAGTGGACTTGAAAGCAGCTAATCAAATTCGGGCAGCGTTAAATTTATTACGATCGGACTGGTTGCAGTTGAAGACACGTGCTGAGAGTCAACGTATGACTTCCATACGAATGGAAGCCTGTCAGATTGAATGTCAGTCTATTATTCAACAGTTGGAAGAATACATAAGTGATGCAACAGCGCTTACAGAGAAGGAGAAAAAGGTATGTAAAGAGATGAGGTAAACAATTTAGTATAAAAGGTCGTATTTAAAAATTAACCTTTTTTTAACTGAAACAATAGGATTCAACAGGCGAATTTTTGCGTAAAAAAGAGGAATACAAAACACTTAAGCGTAAATTAGCTGATCTTGAAAAAAGAAACGTTGTTGGTACAAAGAAAGAATTTGAAGCTCTTCAATCCAAATGGGGGCAACTTGAGAAATCATTCAAAGCTGCACAACAGAAAAAACGGGATCCAAACTATCCAAAGTCAAGACCCTCTGACAATGGCGAATCTTGTCCTCCGATCATCAAGCCAAAGCCGATAACACCAATGAAAAAGGAAGGAGTGTTGTCACCCGAGTTTGTTATGAAAGTCAACAAATTAAGAGAACAAGTTGCAATTGTGTCAAGATCACTTGGTGCTGCAGAAGACGTCAACAAAGTGAAGGATGATCTTGACAAAATCAGTCCAAAGATTTTAGAACTGGAGGAGATTAACGAAGTAGGTATTCGTGGCACTCCTGAGCAAATATCTCAGGGTAAAAGAGTCCTTCAGAAACTTTTGGATGAGTGGGCTACTGTCAACATAACCATAAGCCAGTTAATGATGAGGACACCCCCAAGCAAAAGTCCAAGCCCTTGTCCTGTGATTTCAGGAAATCAACAAACGCATGCCACTGACATCACAGATTTAGAAGCTTGGTTAGATGAAATGGAAGTTAAAATGAAAGAGTGGAAAGAGATCAGTGAATCAGCTCCAGAACAGTCTAGAAAACTTTTAAAAGAAATGGAAGCAAACATTTCCAAACGACATAGAAGTGTGATGTTGTTGATGAGTAAAAAGTCTAGATTGAGTCCTGCGTATGATGATTCTACTAAACGTGTAGAGGCAATCGGACACAAATGGAGGAACTTACTAGCAGAGATGACTATTCGCCGTGATAAAATTCTTGGTGAAGGAGGGGTTCATAGAGTGCTGTCGCGCTGGTGGGAGCCTCATGTAGTGCTTCGAGACTGGATTCGTCGGGCTACAGACGCAATAGATGCTCCTGTAACAATCGCTGATGAAGCAGCTTTGAGGAACTCGTTATCAAATTTGAAGGTATGCACTGCACATCATTTTTTGAAATATTCGAACTTGGGATATTTAAAAATAAAAATAAATTATTCCTTATCGTAGATCTTGGAACATGAAATAATTGGTAAAAAGCCGGACTTGGAGAAATTACGCCAGAGTAAGCATCATTACGTGTCCGAGGAAGAGATAAATTCATTTAAACGAGATATCGAGAGGGTAATTTTTTGACAAAATACTCACCGTCGTACTATTAACATTCTCATGCTAGCATGTTTTGCGCATGCAATATGTAATTAGTTTATGATACCAAAACATTTCATTTTTTTCAGTTAATTGATGCTTTGCCTACAAGAAGAAAGCTGGTAGAGACTAAATTAATGAATCTAAGAAAAATGACATCCCAGTTGGACACTACTGCATCCTGGGTCCTTGAAGTTAGGGCACAGGTGGCAACTGCCAAGCACCGGCCTCTTAATGAAAAGGCTGCAGCAATACAGTCTGTTATGGTTAGTGTACAATTGAACATGAAATATTGACCACTTCTTTCATGTTCGCCTTTAAGCATGACATTAGGATTAACACGTTACTTTAATTTTTTTTAAAGATACGAGTGATAGATAAAGAAACTGAGGTCATGGAGGTCGTTCGAAATTACATCAATCTGGACAAAGAATGTAACACATCGGGCCAAGTCATGTCACCTGTTATTGCAGTACGAACTTAACACTTTTGATCTACATTTTATAATTCATTACAATGCTTGGTGTGAGAAGCAACAAATGGAACGTTCTTCTATGCAATATAATTTACAACGTGATTTTCCTTTCTTAGGAGAAAATTCGGCAGTTGAAGGAAGATTGGTTGTACGTGAAGTCACGAGGGGAAATAAATGCTTTGACACCCACCATTGAAAGAAAATACTTTGACGTTAGTTCAACAGTCGCGACAGGTATGTACATTTCTCGAATCTCGGCTGGAGCTAAATCGTATGAAATATTATACTATTTTTTACTGCTTGTTCATTTATGTATCTTCCGCTTTCTTTCCTGGGTGAAATACCCTTCCAACCTGTTCGCCAAATGTTTGGCAATTTGATAACTTATTGTTTAAGTTAATTATAGCACTTAACTTCCATACTTGTCCTACTCCTCGTCTATATTCCAATTACAATAACAGGACAAAAGTTCATGTCGTTTACGTTATTACAGAAAATTTGTTGAATTGCCATTTCGTTGGACAAAATGAAACACAAATCGTTGTGCCGATTTTAATGTTTGCCTTTATAAATTATGCGTTAAAGACAAAATTGCACCAAACTAGAAATCAAGTTGTTACTTTTACTGGAAAAGTTTTCTCTTTCGGCTTGAGAAAAATTATGATAGCATTCACTTTGTCGACTATGCTCCTGATAACAACCATGAAAATAAGGGTGCCTCGTACGTTTTACAGGCTTTTCTTCTGAAAGAAAGTTGAAAAACGGTACAACACAAATTTCAACAAACACGGTGGTATGTACAAAAAGTATCACATATCTACGTATACCCATGTAAACGGGGATTTTTTGGATTATATGGATACTTTTACCTGTATTCACCAGAAGTGAAAATTTGTGTGGTCCGCTGAGCTTTTGTTTTCACGTTTGTCTCTCACTATTACTGTATGCATTCTTATAAGGCATAAGCACACAAGGCTATTATATTCCATTTCATCCCAAATAATATATCAGGTAAAAGCCCAGTTCGCTCTGTTTTCTTTAGTGCGATAGCCGGTTTGCTAGGAACTCAGATCTTGTTACGCATCAGTCTACAAGTATATAGTAGACGATACAATTCATGTATACAAGGTAAAGGGGAATGTTCTTTGTTGGATTTTGGATTACCAGATGCTGACTGTGTTTCTCTCGTTAGTCGTCTTTTATCGAAAGCAAGCACTGTGTGATGTGATTCTTTTGCTTTTACTACATGTAGCCGTGTGTTGAACTTTCTTTTGGACTCTCACGTTTTAGGATTCCATGCGCTGTATACTATCGATCGGGTCGGAGGAATAATGCCCGGCTTGTTAGTATACAGACGTTGATTCAGTTTGTTCTGTTTGGATTTGAAGCTGGTGCTGAACACACACACATATATAGCCCGTAACAACAACTAAACTCTTTTCTTCTAAAAGGCTGTGGCTTATAACCTGCTCTCTTGCAGTTACATTATAGCGTTGGTCCCCTTCTCTTGAGTTCTTTCCTTGCTTGTTAAGTGCTTCATTCATGCACTACAACAGCCAAACCAATACGCGGTGGTGGTGGCAGCCTGTGAGTATGTGTGGTGGTGTTGTTGATAAATTTGACAAAACTGTCTCCAACTCTCATTTCTCTTCCTACACAACAACCTACACAGTGATCAAGGAAAGAAAACAAACAATTGCACATGATTGTACACTATAATTTTGTGTGTCGCTAATAAAGTCGAATGCCATACATATCAAATCCAAAAAAATACTCTTTGCTTCAATGTCAATTTAACTGTGAATATTTAACATATCTTCTTGACAGCAACGCATGTTAGTAAATTGTAGAAAAATAATACACTAACAGTTCGTATATATAGTAAAAATAGTAGAAACACAACAAATTGTAGTTGTTTTTTATATTTACAAAAATCAACTAGAGGTTGATTGCCAGGAAATGGTGAAAGTTGATGGTTAAGAAGAAAATTACAAAAGTGTGTGGAGGTGACAAAAATATACTGGTGAAATTAATGCCTCTTTGCAAACATTTATTATTACATATATATAGCTAAGATGCTACTGTGAATATATTTCTATTGCAATTTGCAATCAGCTCCAATTTGAAATTAATGCTTTGACATAAAATGTGCATTACATAACACTAACAATCAAAGTAGAAGTGACGTTAATAGGGTTAATTGGTTTTTATGGTGCGGTTCTTTATTGAAATTAACTTTTAATTTTGGCACCTAGTTAATGTGCTAGTTGTTGCAAGGAATTGGAGAAAATTTTTCTTCGTGTTCGTTTAAAGAAATAAATTGGAAACGAGGTATAGTATGATGGTTATTTACCTAATTTGTCCTGCAGTTATGAAACCCGCTTTCTGCTTTTACACGCACTAAAACGTTAGTTATTGTAATAGTAGTTGAATAATATTAACATTCATATGCATGCTTACGTCAAGTGACATATTATGCATAATATATAGTATAGTGACATATCGAATTTTTATGACTTCTAACAGCCTGATCTCATTTGATGTAAAATAAAAGAATTACTTTACTAACAAATTAATTGCACATGAGGTGAATGAGCTGGGAGGCAATAATATAGTGGAAATGTACTTAGTCGACACTATACAGTGTCGAAAATATATAGACGAATTTATTTAG
>JAQFZH010001421.1:0-21430 GCA_034695485.1 Entomobrya nivalis
AGTCGAAAATTGTTTGCTGCATAATTTGCAATGGTAGTCCTTGATTTGTTGATGAACTGATTTAACATGTCTCCGCATATTGTGTTTGAAAGTAAACGACTTTCTGCATATTTCGCACCTGGAAAGTTTCAAGCCACTGTGAACTACCATGTGCCGGTTTAAGTCACATTTTTGAGCGAATAATTTATGGCACATTTCGCACGAAAAGGACTTTTCACCGGTATGATATTTGACGTGAGATTGCAAATTTGACGTTGTTGCAAAAGTCCTGTCGCATAAATTGCAAAAGTAAGGTCTCTCGTTAATATGATGATGATAGTGGCAGTAGAGATTGTAAACCCTAGAAAACGTTTTGTGGCAGAATATGCATTGGTAAATGCCAGTGTGAATTTTGGAATGTATTTGCAAAGTTATACTTGAACTTAGCACTTTGTCACAAGTGGAACATTTAATTTTTTTTGAAATCATCTTGATTCAGGTCAAATGAAGACCACAGAAATGGGTATATTTGGTTAGGAATAACTTTTGGTTGAAAATGCTGTCAATTCAAGGTATACCATTTCAAAATTATTCTGATAGTATTAAACATTTAAGTCTAATTCGCAGCCATATTCTTATTTTTCTATCGCAAAATGTTGGTCCTCGGAGAACTGGGTTTTCCAGGAGGCAGTTCATCTCAAAAAGCCATTTCTTCCACTCTGAAAATAATAGAAATGAGAAAACAACTTTATTTAATATGCTTGTACCGATATCTGTGTAAAATTTTGAAGTATCGATTTTCAATTAGTATAATGAAAACCAGTAAAACTGATTTATAAAATTTTATTATCTTCCAACAAAGATGTAACAGGATTTACTTCGATAGAATTCGGTAGATTGCTTTGACCTCAAAATGCTCAATTTCTGCTAGTTACTCATTTCCTTCCTTGGTCCTAAATATACGTATTTCGTTAATACAAGTGTACAAATTTGATCTTCTGCTCAGAAATAATAGCTGGTTGTAAATAAAAATAGTTATGCTGGTAAATGGTAATGACGTTGAAATCCCATTTTTAACAGAACGTTATTTAAATGCAGTTTATTCATTGCAAATCGAAGGTAGTATAGGTTGAAAAATGAAAACAAATTTTACTAAAACTCATACTGCTACTCACATCTCATCAAATCTTTTATTTCTAGTAATGCTGCAAAATTAACTCGAAGTCTATTTATGTTATAAGGACCAGGATTTAGTTTTTTGGTTCATGTAATTAAAATGTTTTACAAGATTACGTTGTATCCTTAAAATTGACATCTAAGAAAACAAAATTGTAGCAATATTCTTACTTCAGCATTGCAAAATTTCTGTAAAAATGTGTTATTCTCAGTCGTAAACAAAAGTGTAATTTATAGTTGATAGTGTTCTGTTATTAACTTGACACCTTTAAAAATCCGTATTTTATATTGGGTAGTAATTAAGGAAGCACATTTCCACTTAAAGTGATTAATAAGTGTGATTTTATATTTTATCTGCAATCGATTTTTTCTTAAGCACTTACTCGTACATTATTTTAAAAGCAAATGAAAGATATAAACACATCTTGTTTGTCCAATTTGTTATGAAGTGAGTAGTGGTAGTGAGATCTGGAATAACTGAGATCAGCTGCTGTTGTTTTGTTTCTTTGCTTTATACATCTTATACTTTCGGAAAGAAAGATACCCCAATGCTTTTAAATTGCTTGTTGCTTGTGTTGTCTGAAGTTGGACAAACGCAATGGATTTTTAATGAAGTACATGCGTAAATCTTCTCACCCAAATAAAGCATTAGAAGGTTGCCGTATATTTGTTTTGTATGAATGACTGCTTCAATGTTATGCGGCACATTGCATCTCCCACAGGGAAAAACTGGAACATTTTACATTTACACCTATACTAAACTAATACAATACTAAGCAGAAATCGCAGTGTGCTTAAAAATAATATGCATACAATATATGACTATACTTACGTACTTAAATTCTCTGCTTGTCAAATTACTTCAAATATTTTGGATTGAAATTGAGACCTCGTTTGAAAGTGGGAATGTTGATGCTTTAATGGATTAAATTCAGAACTAGTCAAAATATTAACAATCGAAAAATATGTACTGACTTTAAATTTAAGAGCTTTAAGTGTCAAACGACAAATTTGGTCTGTTTTTGTATTCTGTTAACATTGTTTTAATAAAATTGCAAATTTTCGTTTCGCTTCATATAAAAAAGACAGAAAAGCACTATTTATTCACAATGTAGATATAGAATACTTTAACGTACAATAATTATGTTAATAATCATGTAACCTACACAGTTTATCGACCGTATAAAACTATGAATTCATCAAGTTATCATAAGAAAATTCCTGTAAGTCACTCATTACGTAATGTGTAATGAACATATTGCCTTATTTAAACAATAACTTCATTCTTTAAATGCAGTTATTTGCAATCCCGAACTACCAAACTTGCACAAAAAAATCTCGTGAACTGTTGTCCTTTTTGAGACACCACAGTAATGTAAGTGCGAATTCACTAGTTTCCTCCATTTAGGGGAAAACCAGTTCGGAAAAGTGAGTAAGTTTGTATAGCATATTTTCAACTTGTTATCCTATTATGATGTAAAACTAGATAATTGATCGCAAAGTGCAGCAGCTTAAATTTTCAATTTTAACTGAAATTGGTGGGCGAGGCTATGATTCTTCAGTTTCTCTTTTCGAGAATACGACTTCAAACAAATATCACACTGAAATGGTTTTTCACCAGTATGGACCCGCAAGTGTTGTGCGAGGTGATACTCTTTTGTAAATGATTTGTTACACAGACTACATTTGTGGTTTTTAATTTTTTGATGAACTTCCTTGTAGTGAGTTGTGAGACTTCCTTTTAGCGGAATTTTTTTTTCGCACTTATCACACTTGTGTGGTTTGTCCGTGCTGTGAACAACCATATGCTGTTCCAGTTGACCCGTCTCCAAACATTTTTTGGTGTCGCCTAAAAGCAGACCTGTCAGAAAAGCTCATATCACAATTCGAGCAGGTATGCGGCTTTTCTCCAGTATGAATTAGAATGTGACATTTAAAATGGTGACTCATGGAGAAACACTTTTCACAAAAGTTGCAAAAGAAAGATTTCTCATGAGTATGTGTAACGTAATGATTGAGCAGGCTCACTTTTTGAGTAAATCTGGTCTGGTCATCTGGTCTGTTTCGCTTAATGTATTTGGTCCAGCCGAAAGCAAATAGGCACTAATGGCTTACATTATAGCCGACAAACACCAAAGGTATTCATGAGCTCTGCAAGAAACACTAGCAAGAACTGTATAGCCATTTGCTTTTCATTTGCGGTTTAAATGTGGGTAAATGGAATGTAAATTGCATTAGTAGTCATGGTCATTAAGACATGCTTGATAATGCATTTTTCACAACCATCAAAATTGCTTGCAGAATACTTTTATCGTTACAATTTTTTAACCAAACCAAACCAAATGGTATAAACTTTGTCCAAACCAAATATCATTTGTAATAAAAAGAGTAATATGACTTTGCAACACACCATTAGTCATGCTAATATCAATATGTAATTGAACTTTACGTTTTTTTAACTCACGATCACAACACTGTTTCAATGAATTTCTTCTGTTGCTTGCAAACTTCATTAAACTTTGACATTTTGAAACATTTACGGTTTCTATATATACAATTTAAATAACTTAAAACATATTCACTGCTACAATTTGGATCACTTTTTATTACAGAAAAAAAAGTTACCTGTTCATGTTTAAAAAAATTCTCAAATTAGTGCTGAGCACAAACAATTTCTTTGATTGATGAACATTTTCCGTCTCAAATTACTAATTTAAAGTATATCATGCTTATTTATACACAATCTATTTGAAACGGTTTCTAGACTTTAAAGTGTATCTCAACTTTCAAATAACCTCATCGACTCATTACTAAACAAATGAAAGGTAAGTAAAACGAATGAAACATTATTGAAGTTTTAAATATAGTAATGTTTTATTAACGTATGATGTGTTGTTGGTTAAATAACAATTCTCCGTAAATGAGTGCACACCTTTCTAAACTCGCACAACTGATTCCAAAAACTAAATCGCCTTATTGTCATTAGTCATTAGGCATATTTCCTGCCTTACTTACTGTGGGTATTCATATGCCTGTTCAATGTACCTAATTGTGCAAAGCTAGCGAAACATTAGCCGCATTTAAAAGGTTTTTCGCCAGTGTGAACTCTCACATGAGCCACTAATTCATTTTTGGTGGCAAAATGTTTCGCACACAAATTGCATTCAAAGTTCCTGATATTTTGATGAACTACTTTTATATGCCTTTGCAGGCCTCCTCGTTGGTTAAATGATTTGCTGCATGTTTCACACCGGTAAGATTTGAGACCACTGTGAAGTACCATGTGCTGCTTAAGACTGCTTTTGCATGAAAACGATTTCTGACATTTTTTACAAGTGTACCGCTTCATATCACGGTGTAGATGTTCATGTTTCCGCAAATCACTTTGTTGTGCAAATGACTTAGTACAAGAAACACAGCGATGCGGTTTTTCCCCAGTATGTCTTTGAATGTGACGTCTGAGACCCATTCCTGAACCGAGAAATTCGTGACATATATTGCACTCAAATGGCGTTTCCGTTTTATGTGTGTTCAAATGGTTATCCAAATTGCCTTTTTGTTTAAATGTTTTGTTGCAGTGATTGCATTTAAGCTCCTCGACTCCACCGTGCAGCCTTTTATGACTCTTGAGATGATGTCCAAGCCTAAACGATGTATTGCAAACGTTACATCTGAAAGGCTTTTTGCCCGTGTGACATGAAATATGTTCCCTGAGATTGGAATCGGACGCGAATGCACTCTCACATAAATTGCAGAAATAAGGCTTCTCATTAGTATGTCTGTTATAGTGATAAGAAAGACTGCGGGCATTATTAAATATTTTGTTGCAAAACAGGCACTGGAAGCTTCGGGGACGCATCTTTGTCTGTGACGAAAAATTGGACTTAACTGAACTACTTTGTCACAAATCCCATGCAAAGGTTTCTCAAAACCAATTTTAGTTCTTCGAGATTGCGGCTTAGATATGGAAAGGAAAGGTTCCAAAGTTCTCATAAAGGTAAACTTTGTTCTAAAACTTTCTATCCAGACACTTCGTATAGATTGGTGCTAATTGTATTTGATGTAGTACTGACGCAGTTTTGCAAAACTGGGTAAATACTTTCAAGGTTAAGAGAGTAAATAATTAAACCTTTTGAATACAAAGTTCGGTGGATAAACATGTAGTAATAATGAAACCTTTTTATGCCGGAATGGCTTTGCCACCTCAACTACTCTGAACAAAAACCTAGAAAATGTAATATATTGAATTTTTGTTGTATTTGGAGGATTACATTCAGTTCTGCTATGTATGCACCTTTTAATCCGTCTTTGCAGCAACTGTTCGTTATAAGTACGTGCATACCTATGAATTGTTGTGAGTTTTAATATTGCTGACTCCTAGACTTCTTTTTATTTCAAGCTTAATACCGTGTGTTTGTATGTGTACGTGACCACCTGCATGTATGTTGGACCAGTGAAAATAAATACCTTCTGGCTTACGAAATGTTTAACAACTCACCACGTTAAGTTTTATAAACAAACTAGTAGTGACAATGCTTCACTAGATATACTCAGGACATGCAGCTGCAGTTAGTACGACAAAATCATCGTTGTACTTTTGGAATGGGTAATATTTGGTTTATGGTTTGCATCTGGTATGATATGCACATATTGTGGTCTAAGATATATTCTGTAAACAAAAAAAAGGATTTCATGTTAAATGACACAAAAAATCGTACCTAATTATATATCTTTATTTTTTAAGCTGATATATTTTTTAAATTGTAAAATAATTCATAATGATTTACATAAGTGTGATTTTAATTGTCCGTACTGCAGGCATAGTGCCCAATTGGACGAATTGCAAGGTACCTGTACTTGTCAAGGCAAACCAACCTGGCATATGTTAATTCAACCAAGTGAACATGGAATTGTGTGCGTGCCCAGAACCTCTGCTATATTGTTGTCCAATACTGTGATGGGACACCACAAGTTTATATTTGTGTTTGGTAAACACACGTTTTAATAGGTAGGCACATTACACCAGCATGAATGCATTTTTTAAATACTGTTAATGAAAATGCATTTATGGTTCTTTACTCTATAAATGCTTAATGTAAAGTATAACAAAGTAATCCTTTTAAACTATTTTAACATTTGTCAACAACACTGTGTATATATTATGTATTCTATTCTTGCAAGCAAGTGTATACAATGTTGAAAATTCTTGTTTGCTACTGCATATGCTCGTTTCTCTTGTTCATTATATGCATGACCATCAAATACACAGTACGATATTAAAGCTTGCTTTATCCAGATGTGAAGTTTAAATATATTTCTATTTTTTAAACAAAAGTGCAAATAGTCACGTAAGCATTGTTTTCCTCACAAAACAAGTGAAGTGAACATCGCATCCAATTGTTTCGCGTTTCTCAGCATGCATTTAAATACACTGCTTGAGTAAAGTCTTAAAGCTAGATCTTTTAAATATTTGATCTATAAGTTAGTGTTCACATGTATCTCAATTTAAATCCGTAAATTATAACTTAAAATGAGTTTTGGAGATAAATACTTCAGTGAATATCAAAGTGATTTTGCACTGTTTCCCGCATATTACCTCAAAGTACTTTTACCGAAATGCAAACAAAATTTCTCTTACTCTAAAATGAAAGATTTTACTTGAGCCGTCTTATTCCAGTTATCAAAATGCCTACAAAAACTTTTACGTGTACCACTTGTGCCAAAGTGTTTCATTCAAAGATAAGTTTACGAGTACACACTAAAGTTCACCTTGGACTTCACAAGTGCCTATTCTGCAATAAAACATTTGATGGCAACTTTAGTTTATTTCAACACTGCCGTAGCCACACTTATGAGAAGCCTTATATTTGTAATTTGTGTGACTACACATTTAAAACAAAAAATAATTTGACAAGTCACACTAAATCCCACACCGGCAAAAGATCATTCTCTTGCAAAGTATGCAAAAAATCGTTTATCCATTAGGTAATCTCCAAGTACATCAATTGCTGCATAATGGAACGAAAAATATAAATGCAGTCACTGCGACAAAAGAATCGTGATAAAATCCTACTTGGAAAATCACTTGAACACACATAAAACAGAGACACCTTTTAAATGTAGTTTATGCCAACGATTTTTGGGATCGGTTAACGGTCTTAAACGCCGTATGCAAGCACATACTGGAGAGAAACCATTTCGATGTACCTTTTGTTCTACAGCTTTCGCGCAAAAACATCACCTGCGAGAGCATGAAATACAACAACATATCAACATATCAAATGGCAAAAAAACACTAAATTGTCATCTCTGCCAGAAAAAGGTTTCTAATAAATGTAATCTAAAAAGGCATATCAAAGTTCATAGTGGGTTAAAGCCTTTCGCATGTGAAATCTGTGGTAACTCATTTACTCAACGAAGTAACTTGCAGATGCATCTTAAAACAGTTTATCAGAAAATCAAAGACTATATGTGCAACTTGTGAAAAAGGCAGTTTGGTTCGAAAGGTGAGTTAGGGGCTCACTTGAGAATTCATACATGGGAAAAGCCTTTTAAATGCCATGTATGCCCCAATGCGTTTACGTATTTAAGTTACTTACATAAACATATCAGTATTCACACGGTGGAAAAAGCGATTACAAATGATATAAATTTATCTGAGTAAATATTGTATAACAAGTCATGATTGTGTGGTCGTGACGTAAAAAATAAAAAAATGATTTGCAATATATGATTACTATTGTATTAATGGTTTAAATATGCTACTTTAGTTGTATGTAAATATTTTTTGGTATGAATCTGTTCAAAAAAAAATCCCTTCGTCGCCAATTTATAGAAGCGTTGATTTTGTTGAAAATTTAAACTTTTACAATAATATGGACTGCTCAGGTGATTTGCGTGGTGGAATTTTATCGAATTTTACCAGTCGACTTTTTATCTCTTGTAGTAAAATCAGTAGCTTTCTAAACGAAGTAAAACTTGTCAGAAAGTTCTAGTTTGGTAATTCAAACATATATTTACGGAGTAAAATTCGATAATTATGAGCTCAAATTTTTTTCAGCATGGGTGTCTAAGAAATCTAAAACAGTGTATAAGTGGACATGCTAAAAGAACAAAAGTAGACCGAAGTGATTTTGGTCGAACGACAAGAATCCTGAAACATTAAAGCATGCGCTGAACTTAGACTGCGTGCATGTCATAATCATTTCTGCGTAGCTAAATTCATACGTACGTTTGTTTGTACATGTCTACCCTTGGTCCATGCTACTAATGTGCAGTAATATTATTGTTGAGTAATAAAAACATCTATTGAATTTCAGCTTTGTTGAATAAGATAATGTCTACGTGACTACTATCATTTTTAAGACTGAAAGAGATCCATTGTATTTGTACAAACAATTTATTTAAATAAATGTATATTTTTGTGCATACTGACAGTAAAGTATTTTTTGCAGTAATTGGAATACTAATATAATAAGTTAGTTAAAGTTTTATACCTACTACTTCTCCAACCTCCTTTCAAAATTTTCGTTATATATACCAACCTATTTAATATGATTATGTCTTTTGGCGTACTTCAAAAGATAAACACATCTGTTTATTTTGTGTTGGCAACTATGCACAATATTCTATACACATCTGCCGTTTACAGATGGACTGGATTCACGTAATACAGCACTGCGAATTTAAAACGAGCGAGGAAGCAATGTGACCTTTACGTCACATCAACGTTAGTAATATGAAACCAATGCAATGTTGCCTGCAAATAAAACAGTATATTATCCAGGGACACACACGGCTTAATGAAGCAAACAATTAATAATACATATATTTTATTCCTTATTTATATTCAATTACAAAATTAACCAAATTCCCAAATTAATCCTTTTTTTAATATTTCTCAATAACATTTTAAAATTTATAGAATAGTTTATTTAGTGACGACGACATATGCAACCAAGCGAGCTTTTGAAATAATAATTTTTCATTTATGGTATTTGGAAAATAGAAGCATTCACACACAGTGTATTTAGTTTTTCCCATAACAAAAATTAAATCAACAATTAAATAAATAGTGATTAATAAAAACAAATATGTGAGAAGTGAAAGTAGTTGACAAATGTATGTTTTATCGTAACAATCGACACGTAACATAAGTTGAGTTTTAACTTTGCTTATAAATATTATGCCGTCTTAACTAACCTTATGTACACAGAAATTTGTAACTCAAATATAAATAGTTAGTGCAATGATTCGGCTTCAGTATTCATTTAAAATGAAAATATTTTATTTACTATAGCAACTGTAGTTTTAACGAAGATAATCAAGTAACCAGTAATATTCTCTGTTTGCTTCACAAATGGACAAATGTCTGCGTACATTTCCTAATGTGAAAATGCTGCGGATAATTTGTGGCAGTTAAACGGAATTTCATCAGTACGTACTCTTGCGTATGCTATTGATTCAAGATTAATGAAACTGTCTTGCTTCACTTAGTTAATTTTTGATTTCTCACTTCATTATGAACTGCTTTTATATGCTTTTGCAAGTTTCCTCGATGATGAAATGATTTTTTGCAAACTTCACACGAGTAAGGTTTTAAGCCACTGTGAAGTCGAATGTGGAGCTTTAGATAAATTTTTCCTGTATAGTTTTTGGGGCACTGTGGGCAGCTGTAGCGCTTAATTCCAGTGTGTGAGTTTTCATGCGTTTGGAGACTACTTTTGTTTGTAAACGATTTATCGCAAGTTTCACAACGATATGGCTTCTCTCCAGTATGGACTCGCATATGAAGCGCTAGTTCAGTATTTGTTACAAATCTTTTGTCACACAAATTGCATTGGCGCTCCTTTACTTTATGATGTACTGCTTTAGTATGATATCTCAAGCTACTCAACTGAGAAAACGATTTCTCACATATTTCACACTTGTGCGGCTTTAAACCACTGTGCAGATCACTATGGTGATTTAAACCACCCTTGCTTGCAAATTTCTTCGGACATTGATGGCAGCTATAGTTCTTCAGCCCAAGATGACTGTTTTTATGTGTCTGTAAAGTGGATTGTTGCGCAAATGCTTTCAAACAAATAGGACACTTGTAGGGTTTCTCTCCTGTATGCGTTCGAATGTGTACTTTTAAGCCGACCGCTGATGCCACAAATCTTTGACATAAAAGGCATTGAAATGGCGTTTCAGCTTTATGTGTGTTCTCGTGATCTTTACAGTGGGTTTTACGAGCAAATGATTTTTCACAGTGAGAGCATTTATAGTTTTTGATTCCATCGTGCAGTAATTCATGTTTCCTGAGGCTTCCTTTATCAGAAAATGGTCTATTACAAAATTGACATGAAAATATTTTTTCGCCAGTGTGACATGTAATATGTTTCTTTAGACGAACAATTTCTGCAAACGAACTGTCACACAAATTACAGAAGTGTGGTTTTTCGTTGGTATGGGTTCGCAAGTGCGCAAAAAGTCCACTGGCATGTCTACATACAATGTTGCAGAAAAGGCACTGGTAAATCTTAGGGTCTTTTTCGATCAGTGCTCGGGCCTTTTTCACAGAACAAAGCCATTTGTCATAACTACTAAATGTAGCGTTTGTCTGCAGTTGCAAACTGTTAACTTTAATGTGCTTGTTTAAAGTATTTTTTTCTTTGAATTTTGTGTTACAGCTTGGACAGCTGAAGAGCTTGTCGGCATTGTGTCGACGTTCGTGTGCCCGTAAATTTTCCTGGTGAGCAAAGGCTTTGGAACAAGTGACACAACGATACGGTTTCTCTCCAGTGTGTGATTGAATGTGGTATTGGAGAGCTTGGGCTGATCCGAGAAACCGTTCACATAAGATACACTGTAAATACGTTTCTCTTTTATGCGTGTTCAAATGTGAAGACAAGCTATCTTTGCGGGCAAATGTTTTCTCGCATTGTTCACATTTAAATTGTTTAATCCCAGTATGTAGTAATTGATGTCTTCGGAGAGATTCTACGGAAGAGACCGACTTTGGACAAACATTACATGAAAAAGTCTTCTTGTCGTCGTGAGAAGTAATGTGGCGACGTAATAGGTCCATTTGGTCAATCGATTGGTTACACGGAGTACAGGTAAACCTTTTTTCCTTGGTGTGGATTAGAGTTCTTCAAAATCGCAAATGTTTTTCGAAACGTTCTCTGGCATTCAAACATAAACTCTATAAGTTTGAACGGTTAAAAGCTAAATTTCACTGAAGAATTCGATGAAATAATAAATTTTATCACTAAGTTTGTAACTGTTGAAACTTGTAATTATTTGTGAAGAATGAACTAAAAAACTAAAATGTATGTGCTGAGAATCTGAAAGAATCCAACATGCAACACTTTGACTGTGGTATACCTCATACATATAACAATGTTTACAGTATGTGTGCTAAGCTGTGTTCTACCTGCGTAGTACTTTGAGAACCCTACATGTTGAACAGTGCAAATGCTTGTAAATGCTATTTCAGTCAAAACTCTGTAGTTTTTGAGATGCTTGTATTTGCGTCCGCTGTATAAATGTTTTCTAGTAAGTATACAACTTATAAATGGTTCTTCATTTTAGTACCCTGAAAGGTTCACACATGTATTGCTTTACCATTGGTTATTATCCAAGCAACAATAGGCTATTTGCTATGTATTTGCGTCTTCTTAGAACTCGTGTGCATGCATACCTGACTAGATGCACGAAAACATTGCTGTTTAACAGTTAGACGTCGTACTCTATGTATTGTATGTAAGAACTTGTTATTCAAGTATACTATCATCAGATTATTATTGTTTAAAAATATCACTTTATGACTCCTGTTGCGATAACTACTACCATTTCAATAAACCTGAAACTAGTACGCATTTGCATTCATTACCAGTCAAAAACGATTATATGGCTTCGCTGGTAAGTGTATGCATGCTACGGATTTATGGGGGTCTTCTCTTGTGTTCGTGTACAATGATGCACACAATCTTTACCAACATAATAGGCAAACGAAATATTTACAACGGTTTGGGACTACAATAATGTTACGTGATATACGTCAATACCTCCTCGTTTATAAATGGCAAAAATAAATGGCTATCTCACCACATGATGGTTTGACAAAATAGATTGAACACACTGCTCCCTATTTTTGCGCATGTAAGACATGCTAATAATACCAGTACAGATACTCCTTGTACTTATAAAAGGTTTTGTGCGAAAACCTTGTATTTAAATGCTACTTATCAATCATGGAATGAATATAAAGGTAGTCACGTATACCAAGTTGTTCTTGCCAATGGGTTCAAGTGACTTTTATTAAATTCTCATCTTTCTCCATATCGCAACAAATTATAGAACTTAATTACTGAAATACCAAATGCATAATTCCTAGAAAAACAGACATACATATAATCGCTTGCATAACATGTGCCGTTATATTTAGTAATGAGTGATGACATACAGGCTGGGAAGTAGCGTTTTTGATGAAATGAATCATCTTTAAACATCATCTGTGAGTGACACAGTTTTGTGGATAATGTACGCACAAATGTTTTGCAAGAAATATTTTCTCATCATCCACCTCCACATATGTAGCATAAGAAATAAATTAGAGTTAAGTTGACAAGTAGCATTGCATCAGAACTAATAAGTGCTTTAATTCCAGCAACTATGAAGTATTTTGGACACATGCTTCAAAAGTACAATTCATAATCTAGAGCCAAAGAAACATGTTTGTATACGGCCTGAGGTTTGCACATTGTTATGTGCATGTGTTTTGTCAACTCTTTATGCATATTTACATAGCAAAATCTCTGAGTACGTGCTCGTAATGTTAACTACAGGTGCATGTTTTTAACATTTGAAAAGAGCTGTGGCCAATGTTATTTGTACACACGAAAGGTTTTGTTGCACGCATGTGTAATCAAAAATAGCTTATTTCGTCTAAACGTGAAGGCAGTCACGTAGACGGAGCTGTTCTCCCTAAGATTAAAAAGGTATTTTAGTGTTTTGATATTCAGCCTGACCGCTTTCCCTTGCATGCAGTAGTATTCAACACATATTAAGTGGACAGCTTGATAGTACGAGCAAAAGTTATTAGTGATTTGTGATTATCTCTGTATACTAAAACTTATCAATAGATTTCAGAGACAGCTTGCTCAACGGTGACCATTCACTGATTTACAACGTATAAGGTGATAACCAAATCAAACATTAAGTTTTGCATTACAACAAAATTTGAGGGTTAAATAAATCAAAATAGCGCCAACAGTTTAAAGTGTCAACAATCTATTTGAACCTTTTTTATATGTTCTTATGTTCGTACAGAACCACAAAGTAACATCGTTCAACATAAAGAATAAAGTGGTTTATTAAAATACAATTTTATTAACAGATTGGGAAAAAATTTAGTAGCCATCAATATTTTGACTGTTAGTTTTTTGAGACATTTCTGGGTCAGTCTTAATAAGAATAAATCAAGATGGCAGACAAAAACTTCAAATGTGGCATATGTGACAAAGTTTTAGGATCACGGAGTAGTTTATGGAGGCATTCCAGAAGCCACTCATCCATTTACCAATGCATATTCTGCAACAAAACATTTTCCCAAGTCGGCAATCTCTTCAATCACTTACGTAGTCATACTAAAGAGCGACCTTTTGATTGTGATTTGTGCGGCGATACCTTTTCACAACGTTCACATCTCAATTCTCACCTGATGGTTCACACAGGCGAAAAGTCCTTCAAGTGCAACGTTTGCAAAAGTTCATTCTCTCGAAGAAGTCATCTTAAATTACATGAGTTGGTGCATACTCGAATCAAAGATTTCAAGTGTACGCAATGCGAGAAAACTTGCAATCGTAAATCAAGTTTAACAAGCCACTTGAAAAAACACCAAACAAAAAAGTCTTATAAATGTAATTTATGTCAAAGATTTTTGGCATCAGCTGCTTCTCTTAAAGCACACATACTGGGACATACTGGAGAGAAGCCATATCGCTGCAATATTTGCAGTAAACCATTTTCACTTCAGGAAAACCTAAAAAGGCATGAACGTTCCCACAGTGGACTTAAACGGTATAGCTGTCAAGTATGCCATAACAAATTTACAGCCAAAAGTGATTTAAACCGACACATGCAACTGCACACCGGTTTAAAGCCGTACAAGTGTGAAACATGCAGCCAATCATTTGCTCAAAATGGCAATTTGCTAGCACACATTAAAGCAGTTCATCTTAGAATCAAGGACCACAAGTGTAATCTGTGTTTCAATCATTTTTGCACCAAATATGACTTAGTACGCCATATGCGAGTCCATACAGGCGAAAAACCATTCAAGTGTCACAAATGCTCCGCTGATTTTTCACATTCAGGTAGCTTGAGGAAGCATGTGACCACTTTTCATAAGTAACAAGTGAGATTATAGGGTAATTGATTTATCTTGAAAACATAACATTTTCTAAAAACATCAGCTCTAAATGCAGCTCGAAGGAAGGAATAAGTAACATCCCTTTTTACAATCTAACTGGAATCTGAAGCCAAAGCATTTCACCACTTGTTCTTGTTAAATTGGTTTACCATCACTTGGTCATCTCCTTTTATTATTGGGACCTTTATATGCTGTTTCATTTTTGGTACTACAAAATGGGAATGGGAATTATAAATGGGAAAATAAAGAACAAATTTATGATCCACATTCAAATTTTGGCCAAAGCGTGTTTCTTTTACTTATTTATAAACGAATTAGCTATGAACGTATCTTATTTGAATTGCACTGTTGACCTGCGTTTGAATTCAAAACTCAGCGTTCAACTTCAGTTAATTACCTACATTAATTTCAAGTTTCGAAAAACTATAAAAAAATTATTTAGTACAAAAGGGCTCCAAAAAAAATCAAAGTTTGTTTTTCGACTAGGTATGTAGTTCCGGGAAAATTCGCAAATATACAATTTCCCAGTGGTTTGACATTTGCTAAAGTCCAAAATCTTTCGCCGGAAAAATGTTCTTTCGCTAAGTCAATTAGAGATTCACTTGAAAATGCCTTCAAACCTAAAGTTATTCTTAATCTTTGCATGGACTGCGTGATAATAATCATGATTGCGACGTTGAATATTTTTAACAATAATATATTAAACATTGTACAAAATTCTTGAAATTTAAGTTCCAAGCCAATAAAAATTTCAAGGAGCTTAACACTGACTAACAAATTTTTTGAGTTTTTACTTCATTTTTAAACGGTGTTGGACATCTGGCATCAGTAAAATCATGACATATCATTCGATTGTACTGCTCTAAGTTTAAAAAATTCTCAGAATTCAGACTGCTTTTAATATTTTCAAACGATTAATATCAAACTGCAGCGGCGATGATGTCCCATATTTACACATACTCGGTTAATTGTACTCATTTTTGTACCGAAATATCCTAATTATCACTATAATGGTTTAAAAAAGTTCAAATACCTAAGTAAATAAATCAATTTCATTTCACTCTGTATTGTTCATTGTACGGTCTTTTGAGTCAGCAGAGTCTAAACTGTTTGTACTTAAATTATACAACCATTTTAATCAACTTTACATTTGCTTAAAAAAATCATAAATACACGTCAAATATTTTGGTTTGAAGATCTTTTCTACATACCATGTACTTTTTTATGCACTTGATTTCTTGATTTAGGAACGTGGAATTATGGGTTTTAGGTGCTGACATAATATTTGACTTTTTAAAACTTTTTTGCTTTTACATCCCAGCGAATTAAAACATAAATATTCCAATTTTTTGATACTGGAAACAAGTCAAGGTAACGTGAATTAGGTATTTATGAAGTAATAGATTTTTTTGGTAATGCAAGACAAATTACTATGCTAAAAGTGTCATGTTTGAACGTCGAATTTTATACAGAAGACACTTAAGTTTTTTATGTGCATTGGTTTGCCATAAGAACTTTGTTCAGAAAATTAAATATATTTGTGTCTATGCCATCAGTGATTTATTACTTAAAAATACAGGGCAAATTATTTCACAAATGAAGTAACTAAACTTAATTAACCCAAATAACTAATACATAAATTAACAAACATTTAAAGTTCCCTTAATATTTTGATGCAAAATGTTAATTAAAATTTAAAATCTTAGACTATTCTTGGCGACGAAACACATGTAGATGTAATTTTTTATAACAATATGATTCTCCGAATAAAGTTAAGTTACAAGTAAGTTGCTCACTTATGATAAGTGTTCATGTGCAGCTTCAAGCCAGTTGAATGTGAAAAAGCAGATAAGCATTTGTGGCAATTGAATGGCTTTTCCCCTGTATGAACCCTGACGTGTCTTACTAACTCACTACTAGTAGCAAACTCTTTTTCACAAAGGGTACATTTCAATTTCTTGATTCCATTATGATTAAAGATCATATGTGATGTCAAACCTCCTGAATTTGCGAAAGAACCGGGACATTTCTGGCATTTAAAGGGCTTTTCACCTGTATGAACTCTCATGTGTTTCACCAATTCACTTCTAGAAAAAACTTCTTTACCGCACAAACTACATTGATGGTTCTTTATTTTTGATGAACTGCTTTAATGTGCGCTCGCATAGTTTCTCGTTGAGCGAATTATTTACTGCATATTTCACAAGGGTAAGGTATTAAACCGCTGTGTACACGGACATGGCTCTTTATCGCTTGTTTGGTGGCAAATTTCTTATGGCAGTCTGGACAGCTGTGCTGCTTAATATCGTTGTGAGATCTTTCATGCCTTCCTAGACCCCAATTACTTGAAAATGATTTGTTGCAAATACCGCATCGATGTGGCTTCTCTCCTGTATGTCTTTGAATGTGTTCCTTCAGCTTACCAGCTGATGACAGGAATCGGTAGCACAAGCTACATTGAAAAGACGTTTCCGTTTGATGTGTGTTTAAGTGAGTTGCAAGCTGAGACTTAGTAACGAATGTTTTTTCACAATGATCACACTTAAATTCCTTGATTCCACTATGTACCAACTCATGTGCCCTGAGACTTCTTTTAAGTGAAAATGTTTTTTTGCAAACATTGCATGAAAATGATTTTTCTCCTCTGTGAGTATTTATGTGAGCTCGTAAATAATCAATTTGTGAAAATGTGTTGTCACATAAATTGCAAAAAAAATCTTTCTCCTTGGTGTGGCCTTGATAGTGTACAAATAGCTTTTGCACGTTGACAAATGTTTTGCTGCCGAATATACATTTGAAAATCTCGTTATGGATATTGGAATGCTCTCGTAAAAGTCTTGCGGATCTAAATGTTTTGTCGCAAATTGCACATTTAACGTTCTCGGGAGCCATCTTGATTAAGTTGAATCAAAACTAATTCAAGTTCGCAATAACATATTGTGCACCGTTTTGGGGAGTAAAATTAAGCAAAACACGATTTCTCTTGAAAAACTTTTTAACACATAAGTAGACATGTGCCTTGGTGAATGCACGAGGACTAAACTAAGCGTTCTAGTGAATTCGACGTGTAACGTTGCAGAAACAATAAGGTTTTCCCAAAATATTATGAAGCCTGTGTAAACACTAATTAAAGCTAGCCTGTTGCAACGGTAAGCACAATAACAACGAGCAAAACCCAATGAGTTTTGACAAAAACCTCAAAGGAATGAAGCATCTAAGAACTTCAGTTTGCTGTGTAGATAATATATGTGTCGTTACGTGCATACAAACGTTTTCATATAGATCGCATTGTTTTGCACGTTTCTAACGTGTGGTTGAAGTGGTGTGGTTCAATTCTGATAAACAGCTATATTTGAAAATACACACAAGCCCAATGTATCGTTGTTTCCTATGTGTACGTGCAAACCTATGTACTGTTGCGAGTTTTAATGTTGCTGACTTCCTCTGTCTTCCATTCCAGCCGAATACCACTTGTTTGAATGTTTACGTGACTACCTGCATGTGGACGTGTCCAGTGAATGTAAATGTCTTCTGAATGTACCCATACTTGTCAAAATGCAAAATGGTGGTGTATGCAGTACACTTGCATAAATTTCTTTCCATTACGTTTTGCTGTATTGTGCATACTTAGTAGGTTAGGTAATTAGGTAATATTTTGCTTTGGGACCATGCAAGTCTGAAATGCAGTTTTTACTAGTAGGCCTTCATGTATTGAAGCTTGGTAGGGATTCAAGCTAGAATTGAAGCTTAAGCATTACATGCATAATTAGACTCCGTGATATTTTATATTGTTTGTGAAATTTGACTTTAAGGTGTTAGAAGTCCATAGTACCGAATGAGTAAACTTGCCACAAAGTTACCTTTTCACGTGCACATTGTAACAGATAACACACAGTCGCAGCGATGCAACATAAAGGATTATTTGGTTCTACTTTATATAGCTACAAAGCAAGAATATTAGAAGCGTATTTATGCTACAATTGTAGCATAAATACGCTACAATTGTAGCGTATTTATGCTACAATTGTAGCGTATTTATGCTACAATGAATGTAGCGTATTTACGCTACAATTGTAGCGTAAATACGCTACTGATCCTCCACTGATTTTGTATGCGCATAAAAAGCAATACATTTTACCACGTTGCCCCGAAGAGAATTTCTCAGAAATTCATTGCAGAAGTACAAGTCCAGACTCCAAGTCGAATGTGGTTGTTAAAATTAAAGTCCAGAGTTATTAAAAATATCGGTTAAATATTTCTTGAAAATGACGTCCGCTATATTTTTTTCAAAATCGGACTGGGCAGTGCACCTGTCTAATTCCGTGTCTTCTGAGTATGGACGGTTAGTGGGGATTATAAACTTTCAGCATTTGGTTTTTATTTTACTCAATGCATAAATGCTTGAAGTGTTGTTGCATTGATGTTTAAAAGAAAATACAGATTTGTTTAAATGTTGTACGTCGCACTCACGACGTCAGTGCACAGGTGTGAGGTAGTGCATGCAATTAAACATAAAACTTGGTAGATATTTCTATGTACACTATATACACAATTGGTATGCCTATATTCGTTATATATGTTAATAGAATTATGTCAAATATTCTTTTTGCAAGAAGCACCTTCTCACATACTGGATATTTCAGAATTTCCAAAAAAAATTATGTTAAATTAATTATTTGGATTTTACTTATTTTACTTTACAGCTTTTTTAAATTATTCTTTATGATTAGAATTATAAAAAAATAAAAATAAAATTAGAACATTTTTGTGGCAAAATATACCACAAATTGACACGTAAAGTAATTCACGATTTTGCCATTATGACGACATTGCCGTAAAATAGTTTGTTGAAACCAAAAATCCTAAATATCATGATTTGTAGTTTAGTTGCACAGAACGTATACACAAAAATGACGCCCAATAAAATCTGTTTCCACATTTCCAACACCCAGCATGTTATTGCAAGTGATAATCCTCCACCCAACAGACAAAACACAACAAGAATGTTTCCCGACATGTTGGGTGTCGGAGGGATGCTATGTTCACCACCCAGAATGATGCCAGTTCTATTTATAAAGTCTGGCCACCAATCATACAAACCATTTGTAGCCATCCAACGAAATCGTTTCAGTATTGAAGATGGTACATAAGAAAGAATATATTGAAACTGAAATGTGGGGCTTCTGTACATATTGCTGCTAACATCGGAATGTTTTCCAGACTTTTTGAGAGATCTGTGAAACGTTTGCGCTAAGTAGTCTGGTAGCACCCAGGCAGTTTTGTTACAATTGTTCAAACTTTTTCTTATCAAATCGTCTTGTTTATCGAGAAAACGGTCCTGCAATGTCCTTCCAACTGAAATCTTTCTGGCATTTAAGATACCAACTTTTAACAAATCGTTCAATATCTGTGAAGGTTCGATAAGGGCTTGGAGTACCTTAGGATTAATCTGTGTGTAATTATAAAGCTTTTTAAGTTGAGGTGCCAATAAATTTTTGTACCCATCAAGGTAAGTAGGACTTAAGACCTCAATGCCGTTTTTTTCACACATTCGAAAAAAGGACACGTCTTGTCTTTTATAGGAAGTTTTACAACCTGAGTATTCAGGCTGCAATTCATACATAACAGTTTGATATCGGACATACAGTGCGACATTGTCCTCAATGAGTTCGTCAATATTATTATACGAAAGCTGTTTCCTTGGCAAAACAATGTTATAAACATTCTCAGTTTTAAAAGAATTGCTGATTACCAAGGTTGCAAGAAGTGTTCCACTCATTAAGAGCCTCATTTTAAGATCTTTGTCAAAATTTGGTGGAAAAGGGCCGCCTTGTTCAACCAAACTTTTATACATGCTCAAAACGCCACCCTGTATTCCAACAAATTTAAAACCTTTTTTGTGCAGCGAAGCAATAGTAAGAGACAGCAGAGTTATGAGGACCAGTATCAAAACCCAAACCTTCCATTCAAAAACAGATATAAACTGATCAAATGCAAAAGGTTCAACTCCACGTGAGCCACAGCTAACGAAATGAATCCTCTCAAATGGGTTGGTTATTTGCAATAAGCTATCAAAGTCTTCATTTAATTCATCCCACGTGTAAATTGTCCTTTCGTGATATTCCGTAAAATATTCAAAATCTTGATTTGGATATAGCACGGATGTATGCTTGGTTAGATTTCCCATGAAGCTCAGAAATATAGATGCGTAGCCAAGCGCAAGCATTTTCAATTTGTCAGAAAATCGCAAATTAAACATTCGCAGACTTTTCAGTGGAAATTTAACAAAATCAGAATCGCCGAACAAATAACCCTGAATATATTGGTGCAACGTACGATATTTGAGGACATTGAGGAAGACTGTTGGGAAATTCACGAATTTTTGAGCGTCGTCTAAAATATTTATATAATAATATGAAAGTTGTCCCGGTTTCAAGGGATAATTATTTACAAATTTTCCACATTTCGGACAAGGAAAGATTACATTGTATTTTTCAATTGTGCATTCAAAAGTAGTTTCCATTTTCTTAAATTTGCAGCTAGCATGACTCAAAACTTGTACGTTATTATTAAGATCATCATTGCGATCTTCAAAGTACTGTTTTATAGTCCATGCAGCTAATGACACCCAATCGTAATTATGTAGATCCGACTTCGTATCAACTAAAATGTGTACTGGATTCCTCAAATTAGGCACAAAACCTGATGGACTGTATGGGGCTGACACTATATCGAAGTTTTCTGTATGTTTTCCAAAACGAAATAAACTATCCGGCATAACTAGTGCCGCCAAGCGGTCCCATAATGCCAGCCATAAATTAGATGTGACCACACTACTGAATTTAGTCATAATTC
>JAQFZH010001422.1:0-21425 GCA_034695485.1 Entomobrya nivalis
GTTGATCCCGGGTTACTTTCTGCCGGTGAGACAACTATATGATTATGGTTCTCGACTAGGTCCATTCAGGGACTGATCCCCTCAAGGCACTATTCGCACAATACTGGGTATTGAAAACAAGAAATACGCAAATAACACTTTGATGAAAGGTTCTTTTTAACATGCATTCAGTTTATAAAACAATGCAGTATTTTTTGCCGTAATTCTAATTCTCCTGCTGAATACTCTACGCAGAAAACACAATGAACAACGGACAAAAGGGGAAAACAACGGTTGGCAATATTACTAAATTATTATAAAACATTTATGAGCACGGAAGTGGGATTGTGCGTTGTACGAAATTACATCTCCAGTCCAGAAGAGATAGTACAATAGTACTGACATCCTAACACGAATACGCATAGGGAATATAGTTGAAGTTGTGTTCTACTCCCGAATTTTCAGTATTTTGTGCTTCGTTTGGCGTCACAAGTTCAAGTAAATGGCTATCTGCACACCATCACCACAACCATATTTGGACATCTCATAGAATTCAAGCCGTCAACAGGGATGTGTCCTTAACAATGTTAAGAAGTCCTCATTCTCACATAGTCACACTCTACTTATTTTTTCCTCATGTAATCCAGCATTTCCTACAACATTTTTATCTCTCTTTTTGTACCATATTTTCGAGAAGGAGTATACTTATAATCACAGTAAGTACGCTGGTCCCGTTATTTTACACTTTTGTTCAACAAAGCAAAAGTAGTATTGTGAAGTCAACACCATCGAAATACCAGAAGGAGCAAAATACGCAGAGATAGTATGCTTACGTAGATATAAGAACATCATGTATTTTCACTCTTGGCTTTTCTATCTATCTAACAGTTTATTGGCTAGAAAAGGATCCATTCTCGGAATTCTTGATTTTTCAGTAGTCGAAATAGCAGACGTACATTGGTTCTTTCTGTCTTTTCTCCCTTTTATTCTCCTTTGTTTCTTCTCTTTCTCTTCTACTTTTTTATTCTTCTCGTATCCTCGTTTTCATTGAGAGAGTTGGGAAGGGAGCGAATAAAAAGTCTTGGAAAATCGTGTGTAGCAGTGAAAGCATTTCAACTCATTTACTCTGTGTAAGTTTGGTTTAGATTGCATTACGTATTTTGCTGAATAGTGACGACGATGATGGGGTGAGGGTACTCTTCCTTTGGCTTCGTCTCAACAATTTCTTTTGCACTGTTGCCTCCTCAATGTGTATCCTCACGGACGCGAATGACTGTCATGAATTTCAGTTGTATAAGTTCTGCTATCATTGTATAAAATCTTCCTATCTTAGCCCACTAAGGCATATGGTAGAAGTATCCAATGGTCAAACTAGGCAATTGTATGTACGCGAAAATGTGGGCTTTTTTAGATAATGACATTGCATTGGAAAAAGAGTCTTAGTAAAAGTTTCTGCTTGAAAAGTGTCTCATTTGCACTTTGCTTATTTAATGGGAACTATCATATTATTACCAATCTTATGTACATGAACCATACCAATCTATATAAAAAATATGAAGTAGTTCATGTATGAAGTAATGTACTACGAGTTTCTTAGCTGGTGGGTGTATATATTCTTACTATGATAGACAATTTAGCGGAAGATTATTGCACTTGAATTGGGACAGAAAATATTGAGGGAATCATCATTATCATGCCAAGTGCTCCAAAATCTACAAGCAGTACAAAAAAAGATGAGCCCAGCTCGGTGGTGGCACTTGAAAGTAGTAATAATAATACTGCAACCGGCACCACTGAAATATCCTGAAAAGTTATCACAATGGATTGAAGGCAGTCATTCGAAGAGGAGAAAGTACCGGAAAAATATTAATATTGAAGAAAAGATGGAGAGAAAATTACCCAGAGATCACCATTGATGTGCCCATAAAGTAGAGCAATATTGCTCACTATGCATCTTGTTACAATTGAGTTTCCGCATCACGTAGCCTGCACGAAAAAGTTTTGCACACATTTGCACATTTTCCCTTGAAATGAGAACGAAAAACGAACGTTTCGCTCATTTTTTGTAGTTCTCATCGTCATTTTATTTTATTGTGAATGGCCTTGTCTAGCTTGTACTGCCACACACTCATGTCCTAGCGACGTGTATTTCCTATTTTATTCTCATTTAAGCGGTAGAGCACAACGAAAAATGAATTTGGCCACGTCTCTCTTATTTTTTTTGTTGTGAAAATCGAATCAGACATAAAAGAATATGATGTTGTGTGTGAATACTTTGTTGTGATTATGTATTTCTTGCGACTTGCGTCATAACTTTAACATATACATACATATGAAACCCATGTTACCACATTTATGATGCTTACGATTTTCTCTGCCTTTATCCCTAAAACTGGATTCAAAATTCAAATCTACATACAAACAGTAGTAGCCACGACTGTGCATAAACAATGCTACTCTAACAGATTTATCATATAAATATATTTTTATTGTCTTTGTTTGGTTATGATTTTTTATGTGTCTACTCAAATGTTGTAAAGTTGATTTCTCCGCAGTTTACAGTAATTTATGATGGTTTAGAAAAACGCTATACACACAGTTAACATGTATACATAAGATGCACAAACCATAATAGTATCAAAAAAAACTAAAAAATTCATGTTCATGGCGATTCATAAATTAGGTCACCCATTTCCGCTCTGTTGTTTGTTGCTCCTGAAGTAGGACAATATCTGCAGCCCGTGTCATCTCATATCTTTTTTTTGCAGTCCTTGAATAACAATTTTGTGTAGAATAAAATTCTGACAATGAGACTTTTCAGGCGCACTGATAACAATTCACCGGCGTCTACCACTAAATTTTCCTTTTAAATAATATTCATGGTTGTACTTTACACACAGGTTCTCGGATCTTTCAAATCTTACGATTTAAAATGCGTGCTCATGTGAAAGTAAAAATTTGATCTTACTTTCTTGTAATCCGAGATGCTATTGAAAATAAGACGAACCACCTGCGCGCAGTCCACTCATAACTAGACACAAACTCACTTTTGTGTCAACCAAAAATAGCATGGCGTTTTTATTGCCTTTCATCCCATTATTGTTCATGAGATCGTGACCGCTCGTCATGATCATGATGCCCCTCTCGTCAATGTCAGAAGATGTCCAACGCAAAATGGACATGAACAAAAGAGGCAAGCAAATAACAATATCACATGAAATATTATACTATTATTGACTTCTCAGTATCTCCTTTGCAAGCTTAACCTGTAGTATATATGCTGTACGCCAGTATAACTATCATACATTTAGTATTTTTGTTTACAATGCCTTGTCTGCTACATAAATGACTTAGTTTATACAAACAACACAATGCAATAATATTATTTGTCTTCTGTTGTTATCTTCTGATTCTTTAAGCCTTTTATAGCAGAAAGAAAATCTCGCCGGCTCTCCCAAAGAATTTTATCTTTTGGCTCGCATTAAACATTATATATTGAAGCCTGCCAGTCTGTAGTCGGAAAACATCCGGTGGAATAGTTTTTATAACTTAGCTATATATACACACCTATAATAAAGTATTATTATCGTCTCTTGTCTTTTACTACGATACCAAAAGGTATGGCCCATAATCTGCAAAGCTTTGCTTAATAGGGGTCTCGAAGCTATAAGTTAAGTATCCGCTAATGAGGAGACAAAGTTTACTCATTCCTTTTCTCTAAAACAAATGGGCGTTATTATAGCACAGAAACGTATATAGTGTGACAGGACAATTAAATAGAATAGAAGGGAAGGTGTACCAAAAAAGCTAAACAGTTTTATTGCATTACTTTGTCGTTTAGTGATCATCCTTACCTACCTTTATTCGCCTGTATCTCGATTTCAATTTAGAAAAAAATATTGACAGATGGAATGATAGCGAAAAGACAACAAGGAAGTCGAGTTCAAATAACCTACAGGAAATATACTAGAATTTTGTAGGTAATTATTTCAAGGCAAAACGATTTTGGGGCGTTTTAGGGCTTTGTTTCAGTTTGTTTTCGAACTATAGATTACTGTGCATGGTTAAAGCTTAATGCGAATTAACAGAGACCAAAAGGTTAATACGTGCCATCCTGCAAATGAGATCATTACTAATCATTAGATACAATATTGAAGTGCAAACAACTTTATAGTGTTTCCGGCATGTACCTCATTTATCTTTAGCATCTGGTTGATACTTTGCGTTTCTGTTTTGGATACGAGTTTTTTAAATAGATTTTCACATGCCAATTTACATTGTAGACACAAATGAATAAGAATAACTGGGCATTCGGTAAAGTTTCTACTCTAATTCAATTCTCATCTGTAAACTTCTGCTCGGTCTGACAACACAGGGATATTCATGAGCACGAACTGGCTAGTAGCGCATTTCACACACCTAACCTCTCCAGACACCAGAAGGCCCGCATGAACATGATAATGCAATGATATATGTTTAGGAAGGATGGTAGTGTACCTGACACTACGTGGCATAGTTTGAAACTTGTGAAATGACCAAAATTCGGAGTTCATCGGCATATGGATGAAACCAGCCTCTGCCGCTCATTACCTTAGTTTTACCTTTTTATTATTCCACCATTTCCTACTTTCATAATACTTTTTTTGTCTAGCTTTTGTTGGAAAGCTTTGGAAAAATTGTATGTGGTACACAATGGATTTTATGTTTTCTCCTTATCCATACATTGCTAACTTTTTGTTATTTCTGCTTTTGCCTAACTTGCCAAAACGCCCGATAGACTAGGAAAGAAGAAAAGCCCATCTTGTAATTAGATCCTACACAGATTCCATCGCAATCTATCTTTTCTTCTTATCTTTTTTTTCCTTTCCGTGTATACACTTGAAATCTAAATGAAAAACGTACACATAAACTTTCTCATTTAAAATCTAAGCCACTCTTACATGTACTTATAACTTAGTTCATGTTAAGCTACATTCTCGTTTCAGCTTTTTGTGGTTAAACTTATTGAAGCATCTTTTCCTAAAAAAAGCTGTATATTTACTTTTCCGAAAACCAGAAAAGTGAGAAGAGAAGTGTGGTAGACCAGGCGTGTATGCATGTTAAAGTGTTACCTCCTTCTCACCAAGTCAAGTTTTGACTTGACTCTTGTGAAAAGAGTTCGTATGAACAAGCTTATGTAGGTAAGTACTGGAAAACTATATAAATAGAAAGTAAAGTGAATGAATGCATATTTTTGACTTAATCTAAAATGTGAATCAAAGGCTAATCCAAACAAGCAGAAAAATAGCCATCTACTTCATACAATGCGAGTACTGGCGAAAAAGGCTTGAACAATGTTGGAAACGTGAGCGAAAGAAAAAAAAGTGTTTTTGTTGAAACAACACCCCGTCACGACTGCTATTGAAAAGTTGTATGTACTATACGTAACCTGCTTTCACATCTCTACTTAAAGCTTCCATGTTTAAAATTAATTTTATGTCGTATCTAAAACCTTCTATTGCTACCATACTTTTTTGAAACCAAAGTATATAATTCTGTATATTATAAACCATATATTTTCGGGTCAGTTCAACCGAGTTTTCTCTTTGACAAAAGAAGTTGTAGAAGAAATTCACGTCATGATAAGAGCATGATGAATGGCAGTTAAGTTTATGGGTGTTCGCTTCTTTTTTTGACTTTATAATGCAACTGTATTGTATGTCGTTATTAAGCTTACACCAAATATAATAAAAATGTATACTTATACATTCTAATATATCAAAGATGTGGTGGTCGTGATGATGATGACGATACTATTTACAATGCACAGTGCACATTATTGTGCTGAGAAATGCCACGTCCGTCGTGATTTTTTTTCTCGTACCGGTTTGCAAAACTCACGGTATAATGGAAAGTTGAGTGCTCTCGCTTCAACTTTTCCTTTAATCCACACAATTTATTATTGGAGTAGTTCCGCTCGTTTTTGAGGCACAATTCCTGCCTACCTACTATTAAGCGTTGTACACCCATCATCACCAACACACCTGGTTCCTTGTGTTCATTGTGATACCACTACTAGGTGGTTGGTTATTGCACACAATATAATACACTTTTCGTCTTTTGAGTAGTTTATGATACCTTTGGGGCTTGGCTTATAACATAAAACTTCCTTTTCCTATTTCCCAACTCTACCAAACAAACGAGAATACATGTAAGAAAAAACGTTAGCTTACTTGTGTATGCAAATAGGTACAGCCATGCATACATTTAGTTATAAAAATATGATGTTCTTTCACATTTTTTCATCGTATTTTTTTACCCTGCTTGCTGCACCTCTTGTTATCATGATAAGGAGTAGTGAATGAGTATGCATCAATGGATAATAATAGTCTTTAGTGGCTGCATTCGGGAAAATGTTGAATCTAGTAACAAAGAGGATGAGACAAATTACACTTGGTTTTTGTTACAATGACTCATCAGACGATAACAACAACAATGAATGCAGCGCAGTGACTACGACAAGAGCACTGACGATGGCTAGACACGAGCTTGACTTCTCGCAAAATAAAACTAGGACCGTGTGAAAGGATGCCAAGATAATAAGAAAAGGAACAATGATGAGAAAAGCTGTTCCCTGCTCACTGAGTAGGGCGACTTGACTGACTTCCTTCTTTTGATGCAGTAGTGATATTATGTCAGCAAGGAATAATAATAATATGTGACGTGACGTCAATCCGTTTCCTTCTTAGGTTGCCTAAAAATCGGAGTCTCAATGGGTCCAAAAGCTTTAGACAGGTCACTTCCTGCTATTTAGCCAGTGGAAGAGAAGAAAGATAGCAGGGAAACTGATGCTTTTATGCACAGTTCTCTCTCATATAATGTATTATGTATCTTTAACCTACAAACTATATTTAATAAGACCCATTTTAAGCACAATCTTAAAGAGACAGCTTGTGTAATTTTATAAGAAGAAAAATGTGGAAAAGCTTCAAATGTCTATACTTATATAGTTGGGTGCGTGTATTAAAACTGGTTTAGTTAGTGAGCAGCTTGACTTTTCTTTTTAAGCGGCTTTTTGCAATATATGTTATAAGTTGTAAAGGAACATATCTTTTTTAGAGATGTAGCAGGAAACTAGTTTTTAAGTTGTGCTTGTTATTTTGAGACAGGCAATGTATAATGTAAAAAGAAGCCCCGCCACTCTACTGCGTTCTCTTTTGCCTTTTTCGTGTTCTTCTTTTCTGTCCTCCCTATTTTTTTTTCCTTTTCTTCGTTCAATTCATATAATGAAGAAAGTAATTCTTTAACTAAAATACGACCTGTAGCAGTTCAAAATATTGGAGAAAGAGTAAAAGAAGCATACATCCTCAATGTTTTTTTCTGTTGCCGCTTTATACTTAATAGGACTTTTGAAATGTCTTGAAAGAGGAGATTTAGTGTAAGAAAAGAGCGTAGAAAAAGAAAGTGAATTGCCTTTCAAGGAATCATAACCATGATCGTTCGTGTGAGAGTTTCGCTTTTTAACAACCCAAATGAGTATATATTTTCTTAGAAAGTTAAGCATGTAATAGTGCACACGAAATACAGCTCTTATATTAATACTGCGTTTAGTCTCTAACTGCCAAACAAAAAAATGTTTTCTTTCGTTTCATTACATTACTCTACTATTAAACTTAAGTGTTTTAAAATTAGCTTAAAGATGATACGTCTGTGCTTTGACTGGGATGGAGATGCTTCGGCTTGTTTGAACATGGTGAGAGTAATGAGAATGGTTTTACGTCATTGTTTACCTTAGATATCTTGAAGCTAGTATTAGCAAAATAAAAAGGGCTTCCTTTGTATGTGTCTTGTCATCGCTGTAATCTTCAGAAGCACTAAAGAGGACTTTTGGGATATACCATGTTTCGTTCACGATAATAAACAAATTAGTTACGCAGAGTGGTAGTTTTTCAAGGATACCATTTCAAGAAGTTTTGCTATGCAAAAATGTATATCCTTTCCAATTTTTCTGGTCAAAGATCTTGCTGTAGTGCTTACATTGTTTATAAGATACGTTGAAATTAACACGGTTTTGTTCAAAAAGTATTTTCTGTGGCTCGTCCTTGCTATGTTTCAAATTAATTTTTTAATGCAAAACCCATTCCCTATTGAATGCAAAAAAACACAGTATACTTTGAAAACGATCAGGAGAGCACATCACACCGACCACCTTTTTTGTATCATTCGAATGATGCATTCCAAGCCCTTTTCCCTAGTTTCATTCAATTTTATGCCTGTAATCAAATAGGGATAGTTGAATGAGTGAAGTTTAGATTTCATCTTAACAATATGCCCAACCGGCCATTTCGTATAAATTCTGCGGCTCCTTCTGCATAAAAGAGTATGAGGTACTTTTGTGTGGGGATCGTTTTTATATCTCATTATATGGTCCAATTATTACCGCCAATGCTACTACACCGTTTGGCACAAATGCTGATTATTAGAAACTTTGGAAAGTGCTACTAATAATTATTACGTACTTATGACTTAACGTGTACGTACGTCTGAAAAAGTAATAGATTAAGGGAAACAAACATCATCTCACCGCATATGAACACGGAGATCGAAGGGAATCCTATCGTCATCATCATTAAGCCCGTAAGTCAAGTGTGCAAAGAAAGAAAAGCATAATAATGTAAAAGTGAGAGAAACTTTTTTTCTCCACGCTAGGCAGAGAAAACTGCTAAAACTCTTTTTGTTCAAGTAGAAAGTAGTTATAACTCATTGCCAATATACCCGACGAAGCAAGTAAAAGGAAAAAAGTTTTTTTTTTCTTTTGGTTGCTTTCTTATTATTACTCAATGGGTATTTTTTATAATGCATGTTAGTATATCAAACTATCTTATGTGTAATTGTAAGGGTGTGGTCTGGTCTTCTTCTCTTCTTTTTTTGGGTAGGAAACCGACAAACCTTGTGAGTTGATTATACAAAAAGCCGATGTACAAAAATAGACGTCCATCCATATGTTCTTGTAGCTTGAAACAGTCTTTGTCTGCGTTTGTCAAGTTATTTATTTCTTTGGAGTGAAAGTTGGAAAAGTTACATTTTATTATTACATTATTTATTTGGATGCTATCATTCCCTTAGTCGATGTGATGTGGAGAAATCAGTGATGAAAAAAAGGGAAAAGTGAAAGAAGCCGAAAGAAGCTTTTACAAGTATGTCATGCAATGGCCAATGCTTGACAGACACAACCACCAAACATGATCAAACTTTAGTTGGTGTTGGTATGAACATTGGATTTTTTATGGTGCAACTTGTTAGGTAACACTGAATGAAGAGGAAAGGGAGAGAGAGCGCGAAAGGATAACCAGAAAATTCGTAATGTACGAGGCATCAAGTTTCAAAGACAAGAAGTTTTAACACATGTGACACCCATCCAACACACTTTGTACACAAGCAGTTCAGTCACACAAACATAACCATTTTGATAGTTGGTTAGAAAAAAGCAACCAAATAAAAGTAGCAGTAAACTTCATGGCATTTGCATGTCGTAGTGAAAGACAAGAATGTTGTGCTGTTTATTATTCACTCACTATCAGCAGCAATATATTTTCAGGCGACCACTCTTGGTGCCGCCTGACCGGCAGGACAAATTCCACGAAGCGGAATTCCATTTCAAATACAATTCGTTAGGACATGTGTTGTGTTTTCCTTCTTTGGTCGTAGTGAGCTTAACAAAAAACAGAATTCATTATAAGCTTGGGTGGTTGCTGCGAAGAATACGACAAATATTTACAATATTGCAGTGTCATAAGTGTGTGCTATACACACGGGGAAAGTCAAACTGACTTTCGTTTAAGTAGATTTGCATACTAATATGTACATATGCATCTCTGATAGTAGTATGCCATGTGTATGTAGTCAGCAATTCAGTTGCTGGTAGGAAGGTGATAGTGGTAAAAGTATTAGGTATACGACGATGCTATATCACTGCTCTTACTTTCTCTGTTGTTAGTTAGATCATTAAAGGATGAGCTCATCGTGCTCGTGTAAAGCTCATCAGGATAAGCAAGATCAGCGGCCACTTTCATGCTATGTTAAACCTACCAAGCGTTTTATTTTACTACAATCCCGCATGTCATACTTTAATGCTCAACTACATTCACAAAAAGGAAGGGAGTTTCCTTTTTATAAATGAAGCATTTAACACTTTCCTGCCTCTGCCTGCTGCTCCCGGTATTCCGCTTTTTTCTGGGAGTCAAGTTAAAGTGGGAGGGATAGTGAGAAGAGTCATCATTACAACAACTACAAAAACGACAGCAGCTTTTCATGGCCTGTCGTGGTGGTAGTATAGTAGTACGTCTGACTTGAAATGGTCAAATGGGATCATCATGCAGTAAATGTACATATACATATGTACACACACACTATAATAGCACCAAGTCATCAAGATGTCCATACATGTTTTTCACATTATTAGTCCGTTTTATATAATAGAAAGAATGATGATGAGAGACTACTGGTGCCACTATATCGGCACCGATTCTGCAGCTTCTTCTTTCCTAGTTTCAAGCAAAAGATACTTGGTTAATCGTGCTGCTTTCACCTTAGGTGCACATATAAAGGATAAAATGGACTCATGTTTGATACGGCTCTTTGGAGTACCTATAATAACAATGTCGAAGGAATATGAAATGCATAGCTGGATATTTAGACTCACGCTCATTCTGACTCTTACGCTTTTTTGGGATAAGTAATCATCTTTCTAAGCATCACGTCATAAAACAAAGTTTCCTGCTTATCTAACACACTTATTACGCTACTAGCTGTACAGCATTATCGTTCCAATAAAAACATATTTTTATAGTACATACCGTACGTGTGCTAGTATATTCAATAATATTCCATTTTTTCTACTCAGCAAAATGACAGCGACTTGAACGATAACGACGGCAAAGTGAAGGAACGCCATATGCATTCAAGGTTTTTCCTTTTTTTACTGCAGTCCACCACCAGCATACATAATATGTACAACAAGCTATCCAATTCCAATAGTTTACAACATTCATTTTTTGTGGGCTCATATGTACAATGTACGTACGTGAACGAATTTTTATAAATGCATTGTATGTAACTTGTAGTATTACAAGCAAACATAAATACATCACTTGTGAAGTGAAAGCGTGTGGAACTACGTACTTTGTGAATTCTATATTATGTTTTGGATGTGGCCTTTATGCCAGTGGTTTTGCACTGCCACTAGTTCAATGTTGATCGCTACGATGATGGTGATGGCGATGACTATGACGGTGACTACTGCGAGAATCCCGCACAGGAGATAACTGCCAACTACATATCTGACAGTAACATACATAGTCTGTGGTGTGGTGGGACCATGCCAGTGGTAGTAGTAGTTCTTTTCGACTCATATTACTACTACGAACGAATGTATGCACAATACTATGTAGGTCGGTTGGTCCTTTTTCTTTCACTTTTCTGCTAAGACTATTAGACAGAGCAAATGCACATATGTATGATAATATTATGTTCGGTACACATGCTTTCATTCTCTGGCAACACCGGGAGCAGGCTATGTATACCATATATTTTCTAACCACTGCCACTTTCACGAAGATTTTGGTTTTGTTCTGCTCTACATATAATTTGAGCAACAGCAGTGGTTGTAGTCCAATGAAGGGAAAGAAAAGAGTTGAGTTGTAGTAGAATAGGACAACGGACATGATGCTACTTTTTATCCTTTACCCAGTTCCTATTCTGGTTTTTTGGCTTTGACTTTCTCTTCCAATTCCAACAGTCTTGTTAAGTGAGAGACCAAGCAGGGCAGGGAGAAGAGCATCGCAAAAACTTGAGAGAAATGGAAAATGGCTTTGAAATCAAGTTGAACTTTTTTTGGTTGAGTTGCAAGATTTCTAGAATGTAAGGAAAATCGATCTCATTTTGGATATATAACTAGGCAAGTCTCATCTTAGCCATTCATTCAACTTTATACATTCAGACGGAGACCTTATGTTATAACCCTTCGTTGTTATGTCTAGGCTCCTTTTCCCATGCTCACTTTCAAATACCATGCATATTTATGTTGAATATAATAGCAAACTGAAAATGTGATACAACTATACAACAACTGATGATTGTGTGCAAGAAGACTTGAGCTTCAGGTACCATTATTCAATGGAGAAGAAAGTATAAGAAAAGGCAGGGCGATGGTAACATATTCAAACGTTTTGTGGGCATCTTATTCACTCTTTTGCTCTCCTATCTTTCTCTTTCTCATCTTGTTAGAGAGATAGAAGATACATGATACGCCAAAGAGTGTGATTGTAATCGCCACACACACACACGGTTCAAAGACATTTTTCTCTTGAGATACATCTTTCATGGTCGGTCAAATGCTGCTCGCCGCTCTGCTGAAGAAGATGGTGTGGTTTTGGTTAGCTCGTTAGCTAATCTCACCACAAATAGTTGAGGAAAGATGAAGCAACCAGCTACTGCAAGTCTTTGCGTTAGATATATGATCACAAGTTGTGTGCTTGGTTAGTGGATCGGCTTACGCAGTCAAGGGATTCATTTACTGTTGCCTAAAAAAAGGTAAAATAGGCACATCATGTAGCAATATAAAAAGTGTTATGTTAAAAGAAACGAGCAGAGCTTCCCTAGGTTTGTTAAATCTTTAAATATTGTCATCGACGCCATCGTGTTATTAGATTTACACGAAACTCCTGTACTTTCCCCCTCACACAATTCCAGGGATTTCATTTTTCCAGCTAGTTAGTTAGATACAAGCGCATTTATAAGACGACTCGAAAACCCAGATTTTAAGTGGCTGAAGTAATTGATTCACACACTGTTGCAAAACTGAATATATATGTCGCTTGTTTTACGTGTGTGTTTTTACCTATAAGTAAATGTGTATGCAAACTGTTTGCATGTGTATCAGATAAAGAGTGAAAATCTAGAAAAGTGGTCGTTTGCAATTCCGTTGGGATTTTCCCATGAACATTAAATGGGTAGTTATGATCTGTGTAACACACGGCAAAGTTTTACACATGTCATGTTATCTAATTTAGTTTTAGAGCTTCTGCTAGCACCTTTATAAATATACAATAGCTTGACACTTTAGAAAGAATAGAACAATGACAATGAGAACAATATACACAGTTTTAGAGACAGGCAATAAATGACAAGCCATCTATGTGTGGGAGAAGGATAAAATATTTATAACATGAGAAGATCGACTTGAGTTTTTCCTATAAGCTTGTTAATACTATTGTAATGCAATCTAAACACAGTTTTATGTTCATGTAGATGGCAATCACAAATAAAGGCAGAAAACGAAATGGAAACGGAGGCTTTATAATAACTAACTCATACACATAATCTCTTCCTGGTTATGTAGGTTGAACCAATTATAATCTGTCTGTTTCCATTTCGTGGTTGCGTCTCCTTTTTACTTAGAACATCAGGCGGAAAATATTTTCCCATCAAGTTGAACGGGATCAAAACAGCTTCGGGGAAATTTTAATTCATGTCATGCATACAAAATCTAATAAAACATGACAATATAGCCTTTTGGAAGCAACATGAAAGAACAGCAACAGGAGGTGTAATACAAAAGACATTCATGACATCATTAGGTAAAAAGAAATAGGATCACAGAAACCTTTAAGGTTAAAGTCGTCGGATTTCACATGACGTTACAAGAGTTCTTGTTTGATACCAATGGTTATGGTAGTGGGTGTAGATAAGATCACCGCCTATCCACCCAAATATCGTCTATACAGCTACAAAATACCAATTTATCTGTA
Source organism: Entomobrya nivalis (assembly GCA_034695485.1). NCBI lineage: Eukaryota > Metazoa > Arthropoda > Collembola > Entomobryomorpha > Entomobryidae > Entomobrya > Entomobrya nivalis. The sequence continues at coordinate 13,767 of JAQFZH010001422.1, forward strand.
TACTTTGTATTTTTCAATGCAATATTCACTGGTTGAGAACAGGTTGCGAACTGCAAAGTACTTCAGCTTAGTTTACTGAGCGTCTTATGCAAAATGAAAATCCCATTGATTCCAGAAGTCAGATATTTTCTGTATTAGGAATTAGGATGCAGTGTAAAAAAATTGGCCCATTTACAGAAGATCTCGTAAAAGTGCAAAGCCCAAGAAGGAGATTACGTAAAAATATAAACCTTTGGTCATATTGAGTATACATGACTATAAATACATTATTTTACTTTTGCAGGGGAAAGGTTACATTTTTGTTAGATTGTACAGTATGCTTTTTAGCTTTTCCAACTCACAATCAATTTTACAACACTTTTTCGACGTTGCCTGCCTGCCTTTCTTTCGGTCTGGGGCTACCATCAACTTTTTACTAGCGATAAATCCTTAACAGCTATATTTAGAAAAGATTGTGGAGTAGATGTTCAATATGCAATTACACTCATGGTCATGAGAATAATATACGTCGGATGTGCTAGTACAATATTAGGTATGTACATATGCATTATGGAGAAAGTGCAATTACGGTTATGATAGTTGGGGTGGTAGTAAGGGTAGCTGTTCAACTTTTTTAGTATCCCTCCTTTCTCGACATCCTTTTACAAGGTCTTTCTCATTTCAACAAAAATTGAGATGCATTAGCAATTCAGTTTGATCTCTCACCATTGACTTTGTTTTTGGTAGACACAAAAGTAGGAGCATTTTGTTTTTAGACTTACGAACACATATACTTGATAACTACGCTATATAATAAGTTGGATTGGATTGGAACATGTGTAAAAGCATGCACTTGACTTACACTGAGTAAAATCAGACTGGAAAATTTCACCTTTTTTCTGCCTCTTTGCTCATTTTTTGTATTTTCCAATTCCTTTAAAAATAAATGAAAAATACTGAGAAAAGAGTACTGAGAGTGCACTATATGAGTGTGTGTTCAATGGAGCTCATCAGATGAAGTGGAGGATTGCAATTGGATCAGTTTGGATTGAATGAAGAAAATGATAGATTTTTCAGTGAAAGACAAGCTGTTCTTTTACCATCATTTCGCAATTCTTTGAAAATATATCTTCGTTTCTCTCAATAGAAGCAATAAGCAGAGGAGACATTTTTCGTGTGAAAAAAGCTATTACTACATTGACGATGAGTGAGAGTTGTTGCCTGTTACACTAGCGCACTGTTGGTTTTCAAATGAATGGGGAAAATTTATCGCATAATATACTGTAAATGTATGATTTTGGGTGAGATGCAAGTGGTGCAAAGGTTCAAATAATAATCGACTGGAGCAGGTTTGTTTGAAAAGTTCACATTTTGAATTGATATTGATACTTTATGTCTGCGCAAGCAATGTAATGTGTTTTTTCATAAATGCACATAGTTGGAGGGTGAATAGCTTTCACAGGATGGAGATGGATGAGGAAAAGCTGTGAATGACAATGTTAGAATAGGATGGGTGCTAGAAAGAGGCTGAAAATGGTCCGCGAACTTGACGGATGAAGGTTTATTATTGGTATAATCAAATGCATGTAAGCACTCATGTGTAGCGGATTGCATACATATTATATGTAGAGCACATTTATTTCAACAGCCTTTCACAAAATAAAAAAGAACGGCAGGATAAGAAAAGAAGGGAGTCTAATAAAATATCCATTTTCATTGCAAAGGAGGCTGGAAAGACAGGTGAATTATGGAGGGTCTTTGGTTCCTTCGGAAGAATTGGCAGGTTTCCATTAGTTGACAAACCACTAGCTCCGTTCCAAATCTCTCTATATATTCAAGTACAACACATTAATCAACGGTTGACCAAGGCTGGTAAGTGAGCCAAAAATCTACATTGCCATTTTGCCGTTTATGTATATCATATACATTTTTACTGCCAATATTAAATAGCTCTTTTGGCCCTGAAGCCCTTAATGTGCACCTTTTTGTCTGGATGACTGCAATTGGTGACTTCCAATCCTTCAGGCCAAAACAAAAGTCTCTCTAGGATTCAGGCAAGAGGAAAAGATGGTTCATAGATTTTGTAAATCAAATGTCCAGATTCATACAATCAGTTTTGAACGACACTATAGTTCAGGAAAAAACATTTACGCTTCAATTGCAAATTGTAGCCAATCTGAAATGTAAGAGTGAATAGTTCTAAATCAGACGTGATCTTGATCACGGAACTGCACGTACAATTCTCTTAACTCCATACAAATGATCCCATAAAAAGAATATTTTTGTTACAAATAGCTACGTGGTTATTTGTACGTGATGAGTGGTGCTGATGACAATGACTATCTATCTGACATGCATGGACATGGGATGGGTCTGTTTAAATATTAATTTTACATAACAGCAAGTCTCGCTAAATCTAGAAGGAAAATCTGTGTTAAACACATTCAAATATATTTGAACAAATTTTTCAAATGGAAAATTTACGCAAATGTAATAATACCAATGATATTATTAAACTGTATGATTGGATGGTATGCATCACTGCTTCAGATGCATGCTCAATTTTATCAGTAGATCGAGTGATGAGACAAGGCAGGGGTATTTTTATGATTTTTTCTTCCGAATTTCTAATAACTTTACATCACTATACACTATATGGTCTATTACAACAAATCACAGTAAAAGGTTTGAAATACATAATATGCCAGTGTGCTACATAGCTGTCTGTACTAACCACGGGCATCGCATCACTGCCACCATCACCGCTGGCTGGTACCACTCCACCGCTTGAGTTGGTGGGAACAATAGATAAATATGGAAATTGGTGGGAAACCAACGTTGAAAGGATGAAAACCACATTGGTTCAATCCTTTACATTTGAATCCCAACCCAATGGCGATGACGATGGCAACAAAATAGAAAAGAGAAGAATGAGAAGATGTGGTGGTGGTGTGTGGCAGTGTAAGTGAACGATATGTATTTAAGTGAAAATTATATATTAGCGGGGAGGTGGAGACGGTTCTGCTTTTCCATGCATATATTGTTCTACTTTTCTACAGACCCTTATTCTACTTTTCGTTGACTTATATTTGGCAATGAATTTGTAATGATATACTTAAAGAAGTTGCCCACTCATGTAGACGTATGTACGTACATGAAAGCTTGTGCCCACGAACACACTCTCTCCTCCTGCCATTCAGATTTTCAGATCCTTTCACTTTCACAATAGTTCTTATTGTTTTTTTTCTGGCGTGGCTTGGTGGTGATGGCGAATACATAAATAGGAAAATGATGACTTTATTCACGAAGATGCCTGCCAGACTTTGATGTTGATCTGTTGAATTAAACATTGCTGACTTTGTCTACAGCTAGGTGCATAACAAAAATTCTTTTCAGAATAAACAGAATGTCTACTCTTTTAGCGTAATAAATACTGAATCTTACTGCTATTGGATTTAACATAAACCATCTTTTCTTGAAAAGCACACATGGTGCTTTGTCATAAGTTTAATATTATCTTTTCAAATGACTAGGAGTAATAAATACTCTATCTCGGATGAAAAAAGAACCACATAAGTCCCTGGAATTTAGAACGTTGAAATATCTATAAAAGCATAAGATGTAAGAAAATGTAAAACATCAAGAATTAAAATAACGCAAAGAAGAAAATTGTACTCACAATATTTAGATGTGTGTATACGTGCACGTTGATTTATCATCTTATTGCCCCAATTTTCATGAAATAGTAAGTACTTACTTGTAAATATGAGAACAGTCCTTGAAGGAACCTTCTAACAGAATTTGAAACGAAAGGTAACTTTGATACACTCATGGTCATTCTGTTACAAAATTTCTCCAACTCCTCTATCTTGTACAACAAAGAAACAATTAAGTTTAATATTGACAATTGAACAGTCTTCTAAATTACAACACATTTCACTCAACCTGAAATTCAAATTAGCGCCGGTGGCATACCTATTATATTCATGAATTAATGAACATTATCAGGATTTCACAACGAATAGAACAATAAGTACACCCTTCTAGCAGATGCGCAAGTTCTTATATTGCTTGTAGTATTAGTTTTTAGCGCATTCTATTACTTCTTCCTTAGAAATTTTCTCTATGCTTAATAATATGGAGTACAATTATTTTTTTACACTTCGATTTACGTTTTTGGTGTATTCTAGAATGAATGATAGGAGCAACCAAACAACAATGTTTGTTCCATCATATTTAGCGTATATAAGCTATTAAAGCCAAATAGTGTATTCATCGTGTTTGTGTGTCCATGTGCATTCCGACATGTTTACCTGGATGTGGAGCTGGATTATAATCCATTGATTGCAAACCTAAATAAAGTCCGAGGTAACCTTGACTTATGCACACAATATATCATGCTTTTTAGAGTCGTCCAATTCAAAACTCTGTTGAGTTTTAAATCTAATTCCAGACTTTTCATGGTGTCAAATTAGTGTACATATATATAATTTATTTAATATTCCAAGCTTTTTAGGACGCCTAATTTGAAATTACAACGAATTTTCTCTATTTTCACTTTCTTACACAAGAACTACCCAAATGAAATAAGAGAATATGTTTAGCGAGGTGATGACAAACATGATTATTTTAAATATTTTCCTTTTAAACATGATGGCAAGAGTGTAATCTGTTGCTTTACACAATACGAGAAAAATATTTTCTAGAATGATTTATTAAATTGCAATTTCAACGCATTCTTAGAAATCGAAAGTTTATAAATTACTCATCATGTCACTCAAACAAGCTCTAATGAAATTCTAAGAATAATTTGTTTTTAAGTATGTCGTGCACTCAGCAGAGAATGTCTGCCAATGTTATTATCGATTTTTTTTAATGGTTCTTACTTTTTAATAACCTTAATAATAACCTTTAATGACCTGCCAAGGAGGAATTTTCCCTTTCCCTTGCCTGATACATCAAATTCAAAGTTAAAGTTGAAGAGAACATTTTTAATTGATTTCGAACAAGGAATTGTGAATTTTTCAGCTCTTACTTTATATGTAGGTAACACCTGAAAAGATTTTTGCTTCATGCAACGTCCCACTTTCACCTACAACGCCACAACTTGACTTTCAATTTGTTATTTCCGTGTACTAAATCGTAGCAATAAGACTGCCACTTATAAAAGATTTTAAGAAGGTTATATTTTTACGATAGAATACAAAAATAAAGTAATTTGATAGTCCCTTATCTAAATTCCCTTCAGCTAACGCAAAAAAACATTTGTATCAAATCGAAATTTCAAAATAGATACATAAACCTACACGATTTTCGTTCATTTCGTAATTGTTGATACATGTGCATGCAATTAGAAATACATAGGAACACTTTTCCATATACTGAAAACAAGCATGGGACTCCATCCATAATTGGAACAAGAGACCTTCACCAGTAATCAGAAACCCAGATCTAGTTCAACATCATCAAATTTAGGATACGTGGTTCTAACTTTTGTGCCACGTGAAGGGAAAGATATCATGACGATATTCGAAATGGTTGAGTGGTAAGATTCCCTTGACTGGGTTTGTGATTTGTAGCTGATAAAAACTACAAAAAAATTAACCACAAAAAATACTACTCTGCATGACTTTCACAAGTTCTTTTTAATCGTACCAAGTAAGGAACTACGTATATTTTTTTGTCTGGATGGTAGTGCTCAATCTATGCATAGTTTCAGCGCATACTGTGTTGATGTTTATCTCGTTGGAGAAAAACTCAAAAAGAGAAGAAAAAGTTAAAAGCGATTTTGTTTTTTCATGGATGGTTGACTTTTCATGTTCTCTCCACATTCTGTTCCTTTCACTTCTAACGTTTTGACTGAAAGGAATTTTGGTAGATCAAACTGGATATTTTTGCTGGTGGTGTGTAGTTGGTTGGGATATAAAAGGATCCACCAAACCAGAAAATGTTTGTTTGGACAAAAAGGAAATCAACTTTTGGTATTTCCAAACCAATCGATGAGCAAAGCTGCAAGGTCTCGCATGACTTTTTCTCTGTAATCTTTCTTCTGACATACTTATACAAATATCATCATCATTCATTGGTCATACAGTCACGGTACTTTTGCAAGTTTAATAATTCTTGAGATTTTTCATGCGTCTTGACGTACAGTAAAATCGAATCCGAAAATCGCATATTATACATACTGTGTACTGTAAGGACGAGATTGGAAATTAGGTTAAAGTAACAACAATGGGGAAAAAAAATATTCCTTTTTGGTAAAACTAACCCTGAAAGTACAGCATGTCATATCAAATAACAATCTTTTCTGTTGGAAAAGATCACAAATGCAGTTTGAGGAACAGTCCCGCATAGAGAACAGGACGATCAGATGAACGAAACAAGCGACCTTGGAACCCAGCAGTAATTCCATCACTTTCTTCTACTCGCTTCCCGCTCGAATTCGGTTTTGTAGGCTATTAATGGATTTGCTGGTTACAAGGCAGTAGTAATCTAAAGAAAGAAAGACGATCATGAAATTATTTTAGAATGTGTGAACCGAGTTCTTTTTTTTAAAACTTACTCAAAATACCATAAATTTGGTGTCACTTTTAATGTTGTATATTTTAAACTGCTCCACTTTATTTCCCATTTACAATGAAGATTTGGTCCATCTTGATCCTTTTGTATTTTAGAGGTAACTTGAGCATGAGTCGTTCTTTGTTCTTTAACAAAAATGTTGTCTTGTATTTATTTAAGTTGCAGCTTGAAACATTTTCATGATCTTATGGCCCAAGGGTTACATTGTTATTGTTGGTGATGATAAATACTTATTTCACGATTGACAACGGAAACAAGTTCAACAATGCCGACATAACGATAATTTAAACATTCGAAGTAGCTTCTGATGTCGGTTTACTAAAAGAGGTTCCATCTCAAATTGAATTCAAGTAGTATTAACACTCAAAAATGACATCAGAAATTCACAAGACCATTGAAAACTTTATGCCTTTTATAATTGTTCTCACTTAGGTAAATGCAGAAAAATGCTGTTTCAGCTTGAAGTTTTAATTTGGTTTCCGCAGCTAGAAACTGACAGCTGCAATAGCTCCTTGGTGCCCTACTAAAGTACATGCGAACCATTATTAGAAAAAGCAAATGCTTTCCGAATGACTGGAATGCTTGGGAAAGCTAGGTTGTTTTTACAATCCACTTCACTTAAAATTTCTTGTGCAATAAATTCTGTGTGGTAGACCGACTACTATTTTTCTTTTCTTACTTTTTAGGGCACAATTCTTTTGCTTTTACAGCATCAAAAAGTAGGGAAAATAAAGAGAAAAATCAAAAGCAGTTATACGTACTTGTTTCCCTCATATGAGCTGTGTATTTTGTTTGAGAAAATTATGTTCATCTTGGCAAAACAACTGTTTTGCTTACTCTTTCTAATCATTTACCTGCTGACCATAATTCAATTTGTAATTATATCTTTAGTATTGTGTATTAAATAATGGTTTTGCCTACTGAAAAAAATACCGTATTATGTACACTTTTGCACACTTCTGGATGATAAAAAACCACATTTTTACGTTGTAGAAATAATTTCAAACGAAAGGAAAAGAAATGCTTTCAAATTGTGTACAAAAATTGTATGCATGTTTTCCTTTAGCAGTGTACTGCACATTCCGTAAACATACATAC